>JACEFZ010014621.1:0-35000 GCA_014155875.1 Cepaea nemoralis
TTTAAACGGGAAGAAAAAACAAGAATTAGATCCGAAGTATACGAAAAAAAGAAATTGAAAAAAACGGGGAAAAATTTTTAAAAAAAAATTGTGAGTTCAAGAAAAAATCAATTATATTAATCAGTGAAAAAGGTGAAGGGTAAAAAAATTTTCCCCGAAACATTTAGAACAGAATTTTAAAGGCATACACATAATAATGGTCTTTTGACGAGATAGAGTGAAGGCTTTAGCAAAAAATATTTTTGGCCGATTATTCAAAACGATATAAATATCTGAAGCTGTAAAAAGTGTGGTTAAGAAACTGAAATAATTAATGTCCTTTACAAGAACCGATTTCCTCATTTCCTGCAAAAGAAAGTTTGGTTTTTTGTCCTCACCCAAAACTTTGGGAAAATGTATACCTACTACATATAGTTGATTCATATAGTCTTTGGCCAGAAGTGTATCCAATTCCAGACAAGAGTGCTGATTCAGTTATAAATATGCTTTTACAGAATTTATACCAAGGTTTGGGTGTCCACAAATAATACTTACAGACAATGGGAAAGAGTTTGTAAATAAAAAGTTGAAGAAATTGGTAAAAGATTGGAATATAAAACCATTAGGACTTCATATTACAGACCAACTTCTAACGCTAAAAAATGAGAGACAACATAGAACACTATACAATATTCTAGCGAAAAATGTTAGAAGAACACGATATGGATTGGGATCTTTATTTGGGGATAGCATTAGCGGCGATACGTACACACGAAAATGAAGGAACGGGTTCTCACCATTTTACTTAGTACATGGAAGAGAACCGATATTGCCAATTGATAATTTATTAAAACCTAGGAGAAAATATCTGGGGGAAGATTTTCAAGAAACAAGTTGCAAGAGATGCATAAAGCACATGTACGTTTTAAGAAATAATATAATTAAGGCTAGAGAAAGACAGAAGAAATACGCAAAATAAAAATGCACACTTACAAGAGTTTAACGTAGGTGATAGGGTATATTATAAAAAACATAGAAAAAAACTCTAAGTTTGATGCTCATTGGGTCCCGGGATACTATATTTTAGAAAAAAAAGGTCCAGTGTCGTATACTATTAAGAATCAAATTTCAGGGCATGTTGCACGTTCACATGTAGAACACTTAAGGCGGGATAATGAAGAAAGGGATGCAGAGAATAATAATAATAATAATTATTGTTCCGAAGATAGTGTCAGGTGGACAGATTGTCAGACAATCGTATATCCAATGCCTATAGAGAATGGAAAAACAAGTAACACCAGCATCTAATACAGCTGAACAAGAAGAAAAGATACCCAAAACAGTCATGACAGAGGAAAATAACGTGTATGACGATTATATTAGTGAAGAGTCAGTAGGGAAAATATTGAACCTCCATTTATGAATACAAGACAGGCAGTAAAAAGAAAGTTGGATAGACAGAAAGAAAAAGAAATTAAGAGGCAAAGGAAACTTAGAGAGAATTCTTCAAGTGAGGAAGAGATGCCACTATTTGAAAATTTGTTGAGACGGCAAGACAGAAAAATTAGATTGGGATGTAGAAAGGAAGAGATTAGCGGTTGCTAGTAATGGATATACAGATGGGGAACAAGAGATGGATGAAAAGTCAGAAACTGATGAAGAAGCGGATATGAAAGAAAGATAGCTCTCCTCGAGAGGATAGCGACATTGATGTAGATATTGCAATTATAGAAAAAAATTTGAGGTTATTAAAGAAATGGAGAAGTGATAGATGAATAGAGTGATACAAGGTTCTGCAGATGGCAGATGGAAGAAGAAGTTGGACACGATATTTTTGTGTTTACAAAGGTACTTGATGGAGTTTTGCTAAAGCGGAAATTATTATTGGGTACTCAGAATATGGTATTTGAAATTTGTATGTGTACATTGATTAATGTGTGGGGATAAATATGATGAGGGGATTGAAATGCTTTGCTCAATTGTTGGGACTTCAATTGTGTTTTATGAAATGTGAAAAATAAGTTAACTTAGATGGTTATTTTTACGATGTTTTGGGTTGATTGAGTTACCTTAAGGGTGTTTAAAATGATTATTACTTTGAAGTTCAGTTAGAAGATGAATTAAAGTAGGGTTAGTGAAGTGACTCTATATGTGGTAATGAAGGGGTATGTTGTTATTACATGTGGGGTATGCAATGTATATACAAGGTTTATAATAGGAGCTGGGTTGAACAGCGTTTAATGGGAGAATATGGGGGGAATGCCAGGTTGATTTTTGGCATTTAAATAACTGCATATTGGAAGAAGAAGACTGTACTTAACAGTATAATAATAGTTAGGAAGTTTTTTGTTGTTGAAGGAATGGTAAACGGGAAAATGGATGATCTGAATAATACAAAGGCTAGCAGTTTTGGATTAACATATTTTTTTGATAATAACAATTATTATTGACGGAAACTGAAGATAAATTTTGAAACTTTATTTTTTGATAAAGTTTTGAGAATGTATGGGAAGAGAAAGGTGATTACTTCTTACTTTCTTACTTTTTCCTTACTTTTATTAATTTCAGGTGCGCACCTACACAAATCTAATCTAGCTATTTTTTTCTGTCTATCCTAAAATACTGAGAGTGTGAGAATGTGAATAAGGGGGGAAATAAAGGATAAGGAGAATATCTTCAGTTTGTCAATCATAATTTAGATGGACATTTAAAGTTAAAAGCGGTTCGCTTATGGAGACTTTTGTATTGTGGGGAATTTTATGGAGAGTTTTGTAGAAAGTTTTCTAGAGAACTTTATAACGAGTTTTGTAGAGAGTTTAGATATTATGGTCTCTGGTTAGCAATTGGCTATGAGGAGATAGGAGAATTGACTTAGGAAATATATGGAATTGTTGTTATTGTAGTATAGAGAGGTAAAGTTAACTAATTAAAAGTTGGGGTTGAGATTTTTTCAAGGAAAAATTCTCTTTGAAGAAGGGGAGGTATTGTAACAGTGGGAGAATGAGGTTAGGAGTAAAGAGTTAAGGAATGCTGCGCATTCCTTGACTAGGGGGAAAACCATAGTGAACGTGTGTGCACGAATGAAGAAGGGTATCTAGGTAGGACACACACGTCACTTGGGCCCAGCAAGAGAGAATGTCAACATCAAGAAGAGAGTCTCCATCATGTATGCTGAGATAGAATGATTCAGCTAATAAAGTTATCTTTCTAACAACGCGAAGACTTGTGTGTGCTGTACGATCATGACTATAACCTGTTGGTAGCACTGTCACACAAGACAAAAATGGACAAAACAAGAGTTGACAAAACAAGAGTGGACAGAACAAGACGAAACATTCCGCCAAGGCGAGAAAAGAATAGACAAGACAAGACGAGACAAGAAAGTAGATACACATTTCTTGGAAATCCCCCTGTTTTCCCCTCCAAAAATTAATGTACACGCACAGCAGAAAATACAGAACTACTGAAAATGAACATGATCACCTCATCGGTTGTATTAATTAGAGTCAACATCTAGCATGTAATGTAATTGTAAAACATGTATATTCTCTATAAATAAACTAGTGGTTTTCCCATAAATAAGCCGGCGTTTTCTCCATAAACAAACGTGCGTTTTCTCTACACATAAACATGTGTTTTCTCCACAGATAAACAAGTGTTTGCTCCGCAAATAAACGTGTGTTTTCTCCACAAACAGTTGATTTCTCTACAAATAAATATGTGTTTTCTCCATAAATAAACATGTATTTTCTCCACAAATAAACGTGTGTTTTCTCCACAAATAATCGTGCGTTTTCTCCATAAATATAAATGAGTTTATGTCTTTAGAAAATGAAATCACTTCAGAACTCGTTGGTTACTAAACGATATCGAATATTTCTATAAAAATGTGTTTTACAATACATGTACTAGAATGTCTATTTAAGCTGCAGTCATTCGGGCAATCACGTTGTTCGTTTATTCAAGTAGACGCTGGATTTCTTGTTCATGAGTCGGTTTAGATAGACACTCCACGCAAGGGTTGCTTGCACTGCAACATAGAGTATATATCTAGTCATAAACACACATATGTGTTAGTATATATAAGAGAAAATAATGTAATAATGTAATTTTGGTGTAATAATGGTGATACCAAAGAAAAAAGAGACATCAAAATGGGAAATGGGCATAGAGGAGAACATTCTTAACCAAGTGAATAATTTTGAATACCTAGCGGAGCTGATCCAGAAAACCATTGACCGATATCTAAGGAAAATCAAGAACGCCCACGCCAGCCAGGCATGGTGCTTGAATGATGATGATGATGATGATGATGATGATGATGATGATGATGATGATGATGATGATGATGATGATTTGGCTGGGGAGGGAGATTATAACATTAGATATCAGATGCACAACAGAGATTAAGAACAGAATAGGCATGTGAAAGCTGCACTTCATAAAATGTTATATTATGCAATAAGTCACTATCATTGAATGTAAGATAGAGAGTGATGAAATGCTACACGGAACCTGGTTTGCTATATACCGCTGTGAATCTTGGAATGTAAATGAACAAATTAGGAAGAATTTGGAAGCAACGGAGAAGTGGTTTCTGAGTTGAAAGTTGCTAATTCCTTGGACTGCCAGAGTACCTAACGGCGACTGACTGAAAGAGGCGAATGAAACTAGAACATTATATTCAACAATAAGAATGAGACCTCTTCTTCTTTCGTTCGCCTGAAATATGTTTATAACTTCAATGTTGTCTCTTGTATGAATCTAAAAGTCTATTTTAGTTCATTCAGCGGTCCATAGAGTTTATCTTCCACTTATGCTGACTGATAAGTTCAGAAAAGTAGTGTCCTAATAACTGGCAATTTCCCAGACTTGAGCGCTTCTATATGGATTTGGCATCAATCAATATTACCACAGGTTGTGTACCATGGCTGGTATTTTTAAATTTCTCTGTGGCTATTTTGATTGCTTCAATTTTAGCATCATAGTTATGACAGTACATTCCTATTGGAACTCTGGCCGTGTCCCTAGTATATTTGGGTATTCTATGTACACTCCCGCTCCTCCATTTCGAACAGCATTTTGTGCTGACCCATCTGTGTAGACTCGGATCCAGAGATCCTGTGGGTATTCGTCATCAAAGAAACTGAGAGTGGCCTCAATGCATTAAGTCCCCTACCAGTCTTCACCACCAAATCCCCCACATGATCTTTAACAGACCTGTCAAATGTGATACCCAAGTACTTCAATTTACTCTCTCGACTAAGAGGACATCCATACCTCAGACGTCTGCCTTAACGATCCGGTTATCCAGGGAGTACCACACAACCGATGACTTGTCTGGGTTTAAAATGGCCCCTACGTCCCTGCACCACTCCATAACCTTGTCTACCGCCACCTGTACGTCTTTCACCAAACTGGCCCTGTCTGTACACCAGCACATCATCTGCAAATGCCAATATTCTACCCACACCTGGTGTCTCAATAGCTGCGATTTTGCTGGTGTAGACATTAAAGAGCACTGGGGACAAGGCAGATCCCTGCCAGGTGTAATAGTACAGGGGTCAGAAGTCCAGGATCCCATGCGCAGTGCAACCTTACGCTCACAAAGAACTGCAGCAACCCATCTAACAAAGCAAGGGCAGACCTCCATGTCCAACAGTCTGTATATTAACCGATCATACCTAACCCTGTTATACGCATCCTCCAGGTCAAGAGCTACCGCCACTGTCTCCTGTTTATCCTCCAAGCCCTCGTAGACATCAAAAACAAAAGTTGCAGCATTGGCCCAGGTGTCATTTCCAGGGATAGCTCCCGAGTCCTTGGGGAAGCAGATTCTGACTTTCCAAATGTTGCTGGAGCCTGCGTGCTACTATCTTTTCGAGGACTTTGCTATACGTGTTTTGCAGGGTTATGATTCGGTATCCATTAAGTCTGGAGTGATCCTTACCTGGCTTTGAGAGTGGGACCAATTAGCTATGCAGCCAATCGTAGGGTATTTCCGCCGTATTGATGCTTAGGTTGAAACAAAGCGCCATCTCCTCCAAGTCCCCATCATTTATGTTCCTCATATGGGAGTACCTCGCCCCATCTAGACCTGGCGCTGTGTCTTTAGCCCGTTTCAGTACCCGTCTAATATTCTCCACTTTAATCTCACAGTCCTCCTTCCTAGTGACCCGTGACAAGGCTTCTCTGACATTATCTCTAATAGCCCTATCTTGCTGATCCACCTGTTTTAAAAATCGCACAAGTAAAGCCTCGCCTTTGTCCTTGTCAGTTGTCATAGGTCGGTTGTTATCATCATAAACGGTGCCATGTGTACCAGACATCACCTGTCTCATCATCTGCCGGTGCAGCCTCCAGAAGTTTCCCAATGTCACATCCCCACCGACTTCATTGATAAACTGTTCCCACTTAATCCTCTTTGCCTCTGCTGCCTGGAATTTGAAGTCCTGCACCTTTACTTTTTTATACCTTTCAGCCTCTTCCAATTCTGTGTCCATTGAATTAGTTGCTCTCCGCACCCTCTGCCAATTCCTTATGGCCACCCTCTTTTCCCTCCATGAATTCTCGACCTCTGGTGACCACCATGATGGTTGGGTAAAGAGTCTTCTTGTTGGTTTAGATCTTCCCTCTGATCTTAGGCGCCCCAAGAGTGAAGAGTGGTCGTGATCATAACTGAATGCCCTGCGAGCTCTTATAGCCCTAACTGTGCTGGACTTAGGTATCAGCACAGAACAGGGGAGGTGGTCACTTCCATGGTCTCTAAGGACGCTCCATTTTATATCTGATGCCGCCTCTTGGGATACAAGCGCCAGGTGGATGGCCGTGTCAGGGTCCCCCTGGTCTCATTGCTAGCCTAGTGGGTGTACCGTCATTTAGACAGACAACATCCGTCTCATGCAAAGCCTCAGCAAGAGAAATACCCTGTCTGTTCTCTCCCGACCTGTCCCATTCCTTGGCGCGGGAGTTGAAGTCACCACATATCAGATACCTGGTATCTGGAGTATCCACTGAACCTTTCAAGCAGTCCCAACTCTCTCTCTCTCTCTGCTTGTGCAAGATTCCCCACTTACATATACATTTATCAGGTTCCAGCTGTATTGGCCGATTTGTATCCGCATTCCCTGCACCTCTTTACTCTCCTGACCCCACCCACTCATATCCAGTATTGAATGCTGTAAACCGTCCTTGACCACCAGAGCCTGCCCATGTCTTCCCTGCCCAGTTGGGTTGATGTAACATGTGTAGCCAGGGCACTTAAAAGAGTTCGTATTCAATTCTTGTAACATCAGGACATCGAAATCAGTTTCTCCAGTATTGGTCCTCGTTGCTTCGCACTGCGGCAATTCCAATACCCAACCCGTACATTTCTGAGTCCCAAACGATCCGTTTTCCTTCTAACCCTTCAGGCTCCAGCCCTCTTCTTCCTTTTCCTTCCCCCCTCTCCCCTTCCTCTTCTTCTCCGCTTCATTCTCTCCCCGCTGGCTGTTGTCAAAGGTATCAAGCACAAAGCACGTACTCCCTTGCTTCGGCGATAATTCTTTGTATTATTCATAGTTCGTTAGATATGACGGCAGGATATAATCGGTCACCCTAGTAGAGCCTGCCTGCTAGGGAAGGGGCAGGGGATGTTCCTTAGGAGTCCATACGCCTGGCGCCGCCCCGCGCGCATACCAGACGTTCCACGTTCACAACCAGCTCACCCGTGGCCATTCAGTCCTCGTCACGTCGGTTCACCTTAAACTTAGGGGTTTATAATCGGAGTTTTCCATTTCCTAGATTGGCCGTTGTAATAGCTAACGGACCCAATCTACCCGGGGCAAGAGGTTCCAGCGCCTCTTTCCTGACGAACACAGTAGATGTATGGATACGGGGAACACAACCAATGTCATAAATATAGTCACTACACAACGAAGAGTAGCTCTCGCTGGTGGACAGTTGAGCCCCAAACAAAGCAGTGACGACATCAAAAATTTGGTTGACTTCATACGTTGAGCTCTGTAGTTATGAGACAACAACATGACACTGACTGAGTAAATTACATAGCATAAATCTTAACAGATGTTGAGCGCTGCCTGAAAATGTAAGTCATATAAATGCTAGTTTAGACATATAGAAATGCATCATCACTGAATGATATAGCTGACAGCCACTCATGACATTAATTGATAATGCTATTTAAAAATTAAATATAGAGAAATTCCTCAAACATGGAGGTCATATTTACTCTTTGGAAAACCAGTAGTTGCTTGTTTGCTATGACCAGGTTTGATTATCACGATGTATTAGTGACTTAATGTCATACACTTTACGGTGGTAGTAATCATTGATGATAGAGGAATTCGTGTAGCCACATACACAAAATATCCGTGGGGAAAAGAAAGTGCCAATTAAGAAGTTTCCTTATGACATACATCAAGTGGATGGATATTCCATGAAGGTGTTACAGTGGTCAATTTGCTATATCAAGGATCATGTTTCAAAGAATGACTGGTTGTGTAACAGTAGATGGACGAGCATATAACAAGAAGATTTTCATATTTAATTCATCATGGGATGTTGCAATAAGTGTTCAAAGTAGCATGGTCCATTGGGTTCTGTTCTCTCCTGCCACTGACCAGTTGCAGTAGAAGCTTCTCTGATATCTCCAATAGTGGTCATGACAATGTCCAGTTCCAGATCGTTCTTGTATGCTAGTTTATATATATCTTTGATATTCGAAGCTAATTTTTATTCTTTGAGCAAATATAACTTATCAGGAAGGAATAATCTCTGTTGGTATCATTGACAGTCTCATGCAGACAATAAGCGTCAAACTCAGCAGGTTGTTTCATCAAGGCCAGGAGAACTTGTTCAGAATCCCCTCTAAGCTCAGATTTCAAATCTTTGATCAGATCCTGGTTATACAGTTCCTGGTACCTCTGCTTCAGTTTCTGTCTGTCCGAATTGGAGTTCTTGACAATTATACCGATAACTGCACCAAACAAAGCAGTGACTACATTAGTAGTCTGGTTAACTTCATACGTTGAGTCCTGCAGTATTGAGACAACAACATGACAATGCTTGGGTAAATTACATGGTAGATCATGTTGTGTTGTAGAGTGGTGGAATGGTGGCAAACACAACATCCTCCATTTTACAAAGTTATTGTGTCACTGTTGGAAACAGAACTGTCACTGTACTTCACACATTGGGCTCTGTAGTACTGACACAACACCATCCATTTCACACTGTTCTTATGTCACTGTTGGAAACAGAACTGTCACTGCACTCCACACATTGGGCTCTGTAGTACTGACGCAACACCAACCAATTTACACTGTGACACAATGCTATTGTGTCACTGTTGGAAACAGAACTGTCACTGTACTTCACATATTGAGCTCGGTAGTACTGACACACCACCATCTATTTTTATGTTATTGTGTCACTGTTGTAAACAGACCTGTCACTGTACCTCACACATTGAAAGAAAAAGCGGACGTCTTGTCCACAGCTTTCTGTCGCATAACCCAAGTCTCGCGGGAAATGTCCCTCGTCAAACAAACGCGACCTCCTAACAATGAACACAAGCTCATCCTCACCTTCCATCCACATGCCTATGTCATCAAGCACATTTTCCTGAGACACTGGTCTATCTTGGAATCCGATCCAACCACTCGTGATGTATTCTCCAATGGCCCTAGGGTAATTGTCCGCCGTAACCAGAGCCTCAGAGACCACCTTGTGCATAGTCGCCTCCCCACGGTTACTTCATCTGTGGGCACATTCGAATGCCATCGTAAGAACTGTCTGACATGCCCATACGTTGTTCAGACTACCGGAGATCACATTTCCCCTAGGCACCTTCTCCTTGAAAGATTCTTTCACTTGTACATCCCGCAATCTGATATATGTCATCATCTGCAAACGATGTGACATGAAATACATTGGTCAAATTGGCAGACGTCTTGCGGACCGTTTTAGAGAACACCTCAGAGACATCAATCAGGGCGCTGACAAACATGTCCCAACCATTTCAATTCCTCCAACCATAATGGAGTCGACGATGTATGCGTCACCGCATTGAAATCCAGCTACTGCAACAGCTCCGTTAGGCTCAAAATTGAATGCCAGCTAATCAACAATCTGGGATGCATCCATCCAGCAGGTATCAATACTGCTGTGGACGCTACTGCATAACTGTGCCATCTTATCCAACTGTTTACATTGTCTATTACTATACTGCCCCCCCCCCCCCAATATTCATACCACTGTCTCCACACCCCTATATTTTCATATCAGACTGTTCGCATTTTTTTTTCGTAAATCCTATCTGGCAACCTACTATACTTAAACTCTGCAGCCAAGAGTGCCTTCACACCTGGCAAATCCGTCTTTTCTGCTCCCACATGGATACATAGTGGTTGTGATTTTTTAATTTTGTACTTGTTTATATTTCGTTGTCCTATCTATCCGTGTTATCCTGTCCTTGACAAAGATTCTGAGAATCTAAACGTCGGCCGTCCTGTGTGTCGTATTGTACGCGTTTGTGTGTATTTTATTTTATTATATTTTTCATTTTATATATTTATTGAGTGCTTCTGATTTCGGATTTTCACCTGTATTTCGGGATACGAGATGGATCTCCTTGTAAGGTATGTGCGACGTGTTGATGTTTAGTACGTTTCTTCTCGCAGGAGCTTAATATACCTATTTGTTTCCAGCTCACACATTGAGCTCTGTAGTACTGACACAACCCCATCCATCAATTGTACAATGCTATTGTGTCATTGTTAGAAACAGAACTGTCATTTTACTTCACACACTGATCTCTGTAATACTGACACAACACCATCCATTTTACAATGTTATTGTTTCACTGTTGGATACAGACCTGTCACTGTACTTCGCATATTGAGCTCTGTAGTACAGACACAACACCATCCATTTTACAATGTTATTGTGTCACTGCAGGAAACAGAACTGTCATTGTAAGTCACACCTTGAACTCTGTAGCACTTACACATCACTATCCATTTGACAATGTGACCCAATGATATTGTGTCACCGTTGGAAACAGAACTGTCCCTGTACTTCACACATTGTGCTCTGTAGTACTGACACAACACCATCCATTTTACACTGTTATTGTGTCACTGTTGGAAACATAATTGCCACTGTACTTCAAACATTGAGCTCTGTAATACTGACACAACCCAATCCATCCATTGTACAATGATATTGTACATTGTGCAGGACACAATGAATATGACCTGAAGGCTAGTTACTTTCTGTGCGGCGTCTTCGTCCACCTCATGAAAGTTGAAAGGATAATCCGATATATGTTCTTTTTCTTGTTCTTGGAAACAGAACTGCCCCTGTACGTCGCACATTGAGCTCTGTAGTACTGACACAACAACATCCATTTTTTACAATGGTGCTATGGCACTGTTGGAAACAGAACTGTCACTGTCCTTCAAACACTGAGCTCTGTAGACTGACACAACACCATCCATCCATTTTACAGTGTTGTGTCACTGTTGGAAACCGAACTGTCACTGTACTCCACACATTTAGCTCTGTAGTACTGGCACAACACCATCAATTTTCCAACTTTATTGTGTCACTGTTGGGAATAGAACTGTCACTGTACTTCACACCTTGAGCTCTGTAGTACTGACCCAACACCATGAGAACGGTCATTCCAAGGCAGATCCTGTTGTAGAGTTGTGTAGGACACAATGAATATGACCTGAAAGCTAGTTACTTTCTGTGTCACGTCTTCGTCCACCTCATGAAAGTTGAAAGGATAATCTGATATCTGTGCTATAAGCTGCTATAAGGCTACATATCTACCTCCCACGACATACATGGAACACACTTCAGCTGCCAGAGCTCATGCAATGGTGAAATTGTACATGTATGATGCAACTGTGTTGGCATCCACAAGGCATGCAGACGTATTACAACAGCTGTTTCTTGAGATACTCTGTGCTACTTTGAAGCAAGCAAACGTACTTAAGTGTTTCAGATACAGCACCAAACAAAGCAGTGAAGACATCAGTAATCTGGTTTACGTCATACGTCGAGCTCTGTAGTACTGACACAACAACATGACGATGCCTGGGCTTGTGTAATTACACAGCAGATCCTCTTGTGGTGTAGAGTTGTGACAGACACAACAATGTGACACAACAATGACAATGTATTATACCTGACAGTATAGGTCCAACTAATCAACAATCTGGGATGCATCCACCCAGCCGGAATTAATACGGTTGTGGACGCTACAGTATAACTGTGGCATCTTCCCTAATTGTTCACACTATCTATTACTATGCTGTTCCCCCCCCCCCCCTCCATATCTAACTTAATTGTCCTCACTTTCCTATATTTTCATAGCAGACTGTTCACATATTTTTGGCTACTCCAATCCTTTTTGGCAACCCATTTTTAATTCAGCTGGCCAAGTCACCTTTCCGGCCTCACGTGACTAAGTTATAGATCGTGTGTTAGTGTATTGTGGTCTTTCGTTTGCTGTATCTCGTTGTTAGCTGTGTTGTCATTGACAAAGATTCTGAGAATCGAAACGTCTGTGTGTCGTATTGTATGCGTTCGTGTGTATTTTATCTTATTTTATTATTCGTTTTTATATTTATTGAGTGCTTCTGATTTCGGATTGTTCACCTGTATTTCGCGACACGTGGATCTCCTTGTAAGGTATGTGCAACGTTTGTTGATGTTTAGTTCGTTCTTTCTCGCAGGAGTTTAAAATACCTATTTGTTTCCATTTCATATTGTTATATCCTGCTGCAGCCGCTGCTTTTTCTCTCTATTCCATATACATTGTATAGTAATGTATACAATGTTACTGTATACTATAACTATAGGACTATCTATAGTTAGTATAGTTCTGTGTAAAGTATCCGCTGCACCACCTTCTGCTTGAGTTTGTCAGTGTTCTTAATAGATTTCCTGACAGATTAGGCCTCTTACCTTCCGGCTGTGAACAGAAAGTCGTTAATAACTTGAAACTGTTGATGAATACCTCCTTGTCCAGCAAAAAACAAAGTTTGTCCTAACGGACGAAAAGGTTTTCCACCATCTTACGAAGGGAGCTCACTCCCTCCTCCTAACTAACTAACTAACTAACTAACTAACAAACTAACTAGTGTGTCCTCTAGTGGCTATTTCTTTCTTCTACTTCTATGAGCATCAAACAATACATGGTGTTTATTTATATAATTCTTAGCTTTCTACGAAGATACTTTTGTAACATTAACGCATCCTGGATAAAATTTTCTGAAATAATTGATTTAAGGAGTGATTGATTGATTGATTCAAGAATGGACAACATAATAGTCCGGGCAAACCCATAGCTGTTCAGTTTTATGCAGATAATGTCCGGTGGTGTAGATGTTAATCATTCCACTGACATACTGGCTGTAAACACGTCGACTTTGTCTCCTCATAGTCCCACCCTAATTCGGGTATCCTTGAATATGTTGTTTCTTCTGTGACTATTTTGCCCGACCCCAGAGAGTGTCAAGAAGGCAAGAGGGAAACATCTGACGACCAGAAGCCTCTGGTCATGTTTGCTCCACGGCGGAGTTTTTATCACTTTAACCGCCAATCGTTCACAGACAGTCTTCACCATGTCTGCCTTATCCATGATGAGTGTTCCAACAGCTGGCGCCTTCGAAGCCAACCAATCTGCAATCTGTTACCTCTGACCCCAGTATGACTCGGACATTATATCAATGTAAGTTTCTACAAGAGAGAATTATTTATACTCGGTATCCACTCATGCCACAACTGTACATTTTCAAGTTTATGTAATACGAACGGAAGTTCTGAATACAAGCTGGTAAGGGAACTTACGGTTTGGAGCAGATGAAGTTGCATCCGATATGGCAAGACTCGTCATCCCAGGCATAGTTGTACTCTCTGAGCATTTCTAGACAATCTTGAGCTGTAACAGAAAAAAATACTGACTCTATTTCTGTGTATGTATAAAGAGTCTGTTAATTCTGTTTTTGTATTTTTTTTTACTTCCAGGTTATGTCATGTTGTGCCAAATGATGTCACACCACACTGGACATATATATATATATATATATATATATATATATATATATATATATATATATATATATATATATATATATATATATATATATATATATATATATCCAGCGAAAAAATCCCAGCGGCACCTCCTAGTGGTAGAGGAAAGGAAACACACCACGGTGTGGCAAACGCAGAACTGGGGACCGAGTATCCACCGGGATAAGTGGACAAATGTACAGCTGAGTAAAGCAGGCCACTCACTTGTCCTAACATTCGGAAATGACTGTCAATTGCAGAGGTAATAGACCCTCCCCCACCCCCACCTCTCCCACATGGATGTGGAAGGCAAATGGGAAACCACCCTATTATTTTCCCAAGACTTCATGACTACATATATTTTAGAGGCAGTGACGGACGTTACTGGCAGTCTTAGGACATCCTTGTCCTGTAGGGACAGTCATGAGCCACAGATGACATTAGACCGTCATCCAGCTACTGATGGCAAAACAATAACTAAACAGAATAAATTTAGGATAGGAACATGGAATGTTAAAACATTGAATGAGTTGGGAAAGCTGAACAATGTCATAAAAGAAATTGATAGCATGAAAATGAATATCCTGGGCACACATGAGATGAGATTGAAGGGATCAGGTAAAATTATAAACGACGAACACACAATCATTTCTTCTGGAGGGGATAACGTTAAAAAAGAGTAGGTCTACTATTTGATTTAAACAAAGCACATTCAATTAATGGTTACTGGTGTTTTTCAGATAGAGTTATTATGGTCAAAATTAAACGCAAACCAATAGATATAAATATTATACAAATATACGCAACAACGCCGGTTTCCCTGGTCGAGAAGTTAGCAGCTTTCTCCGTAACACCGAATACTCTCGTGGTTGACGTGAGTGCACGAGAATTGGAAGCGGTTCGAGTCGCACCAGTGACTTATGAGAATATGGAGCCGGTCGGTCAGAAAACAATGGCAAACTACTGAGCGTAAACTTGCCAAGAAATAACAATCAGCGGAAAGATGCTGATGTTGACAGCGATGCCCTGTAAAGGATATGCAAAACATACGCAATAACAACAAGCAGTAGTGACGAAGAAATACAACAATTTTACGATGACGTAGAAATGGCTATGTCTCAAATTAGATCACAAGAAATAAAAATGTTACTTAAAGATGTTAAAGCAAAATTAGGAAAGGGTAAACTGGACGATGTAGTGGGGAATTATGGTTTAGGTATAAGATACGACAAAGGGGAAAATCTAATAGAATAGGCAAATATCAATGGCATGGTAATTGAAACATCTGGTTTACAACCCATAGAAGACACATTTACACACGTAAACATATGACAGCCGCAAGGCCCCCGGTGCAGATAACATCACAACAGAAATGATTAATGCTTTAGAAGAATATGGATTAGAGCAAGTCACCAGACTGCTGAACACATTATATGATACTGATGATATACCTTCTGAATTATGTAACTCTGTATTTATTGCAATCACAAAGAAATCAGGAGCCTTGGAATGTAATCAACGTAGAACAATCAGTATAATGGCGATTTACTGCCGATTTAATGACGAAATCACAAAGAATTTGCTACGAATTATCATGCAAAGAGTGAGGAACAAAATACAACCTGAAATAGGGGAAGAACAATGTGGGTTTGTAGAAGGAAAGGGTACAGTAAATGCTGTGTATATGCTGCGAACGGGCTATAGAAGTAACTAAGGACATACATCTTTGCTTTATTGACTACACAAAGGCTTTCGATAGAGTTAGACATGTCAATATGGTGGATATGCTTGCAGATCTACAAATTGATGGGGAAGACATTAGACTTATAAAAAACATATATTGGAAACAACAAGCTGCCATAAGGATTGATAATGAAGTGGGACAATATAAGCCTATTAAGAGAGGTGTTAGGCAGGGATGTGTAATGTCTCCAGATCTTTTATCCCTATACAGTGAAAATATTTTCAGAAATGTAGAGGATATAAATGGAATCAGCATTGGAGAACGAAACATCAATAACATTAGATATGCAGATGATACAGTATTGATTGCAGACAATGAGCAGGATCTGCAACAATTAGTTGATGCGGTTGTTGCACACAATGAACAACTGGGGTTAGAATTAAATTGTAAAAGACACATATTATGGTCGTCACTAGGAAGAACGAAATACCACATTGTAATATACAAGTAAATGGGAATATTCTTCAACAAGTGAATCGGTACAATTATCTCAGAACAGTCATAACATCTGATGGGAGATGCCTTGAAGAGATTAGAACAAGAACCGCGGGGCGAAAGTAGCCTTTAGCAAGATGAAAAACATACTGACTAATAAAAAGATGTCAACTGACACGAGAAAAAGAGTGTTGAGGGGCTACATAGAGCCTGTTCTTTTGTATAGATGTGAAACTTGGACAATGAGCAGTCAAGCTGAAAAACATCTGATGGCTGCAGAAATGTGGTTTCTGAGGAAAATGCAAAGAATACCATGGACAGACAGAAAAACCAATGACCAAGTACTACAGGAGACAAATGAAAATCGTAAATTGTTTAGAGAAATTAGGCGCAGACAGTCAAAATTTTTGGACATATGAGAAGAAATGTATCGGAGAACTTGGTGACAACTGGCAAGATCGAAGGGAACAGACCAAGGGGAAGACCGAGGAGGAAGTACCTGGATGGCTTGGCCACATGGCATGGTCGAGATAGGAACACTGAGCTGATCCATGACCCTGGTGATTGAGTGAAATGGCGAGTCATGACCGCACACGCTTTCCGACATGGCACATGATTGATTGAAAAGCCTTTATAAGACAATACTCAACCAAATTGACTACGTACTTATTAATAGCAGATTTAGAAATGCATTAATGAATGTAAAGACAATGTCTTTTTTCATGTTCTGTTCTTTATTAGGTTATTAAAATTACGATATATTTTACTCTGTCGATCGCCATGTTATCTATGCGTCAGCCAGAAAGACACCTCAGGGAATAGGTCCCGAGGTCGAAATAGAGAGTGACACTGAGTCCGAGGAACGGAGGAGGATTGGCAAGCAAAGACCTATCCCAGCCAGGGCTATAGAATATTATTGAAGCATTGTGACATAGTTATTTGGGACCCTCCACGTAGCTTGTTACAAAGGCAACTTTAAGGTGCTCTTTAATGTGTATACGAGCAAGATTGCATACCTAGAAGCACCAGGGGTTGGAAGGATTCTAACATTTGCATATGATATTCTTGCATACAGGCAGGGGAGAAATAGGGATCAAACAGCCCAGGAGCTACATTTGACAGTAGACAAAGTGATTGACTGGTGCACTGAAATGAGTGCTGTCATCAACCCGGCTGTGTTGTGGTGCTCTCTGGACAACAGGATTGTGAGTGCTAATGTCCCAAGCCTCACGATAGATGGTAGAAGCGTCAACAGAGAGAACAAACTGAAGTATCTGGGAATCACATTTGACAGGAGTCTGTCCTTCAAGGACCATGTGGAGACGGTTGTGACAAGATCTCAAAAGGGACTCAATGCACTTAAAATTATGGCTGCAATGGACACAGAGCAGAGAATGCTCTTCACACTATACCAGCACTTGATCCTCTCAGTGATTGATTATGGACTAGGACTGCTCACTGTCTCAAAGAGTCAGCTGGTGAAATTAGAGCGCATACAGAATGAAGCTATGCGAGTCATTCTGGGACGCACCACAGACACTCCAGTAGTGTGTATGCGTTACATCCTTGGTCTGCCTACTGTTGCTGGTAGGCACAAGGTGATGCAAGCGAAGGCATACATCAGAGTAGCTGCAGACACAGATCACCCATTGCATGAAGCGCTGGACGTAGTTAAGGGTCAGAGACTGATAAGAGGGAAATCATGGATGGCTCAGGCGGAGGATACGATCAGACAGGTGTGCCCCTTGGAGAACATTAGGCGAGGAGAGGAGTGGGTCAGAGTGCCAGCCGTGCAGTCAGACTTGTGCAGAGTTATAATCACATTGAGCTGGGAGTGCAGGGAGTGGCCAGCAGGGGCCACGGAAGTGGAAATTCAGCAATTAATTCAGGAAAATTCTCGCCCGGGTGATGTGATTATCTACACGGATGGGTCGGTGTTGAGAGGTAGGAGAAGTGCTTGGGGGTTCCTGGCAAAAACTAATGGTCGGCGTTTGGTGCAGGAGAGCCGGGCGTATGATGACACTACATCTAGCTTAAGAATGGAGGTGGAGGCGGTCAGTGCAGCTTTCCGCTGGATAGAAAACACGATACATACACATATTGTGATTGTAACTGACTCAGAAAGCATGCTGAGAAGGGTGAGAACAGGCAAGCTTCGTGCAATGTGGCTTGCTTCGCTTCGGAGGTCACGGGTAGCAAGCATCACCTGGATCTTTTCTCTTGGGCATGCCGGTGTGCTGGGGAATGAACAGGCGGACAGATTGGCTGGCTCGGCAGAACTTGGTGGAGTATTGATGCATGACAAGGCAGATGTGGTTGCGGCCTTGTGGGAGCACGTGTACACCTCGGAGGAGCAAATGGATCACTATAGTCTGGTTAGAATGAGGCAGCGAGGAGTGACGAGGGGATCTGGCCGACGCTCGACGCTCAGAGGAAAGGCGAGACGGACATATAATCAGATTGCTACTGGAACTATTAGTGTTGGAACTCTTCGCTGGTTGCTGAGGATGGGGACGGAGCGCTTATGGAATGTCCCGAATGCTGTGATGTCGATTCCTAAATCAATCAATCAATCAATCAAGACAATGTCTGATGTTGACTGTAATATTGATTACGTACTATGTGGACAAATAAAAGTAAGACGAGAGAGAGTGAGAGAGAGAGAGAGAGAGAGAGAGAGAGAGAGAGAGAGAGAGAGAGAGAGAGAGAGAGAGAGAGAGAGAGAGAGAGAGAGAGAGAGGCTGGAGTGGTTAAAAATATGAGACTTAATAAAGATGTTCTGAAAGTAGATAAAGGTATTCGAGAACATTACAGAGTGATTGTGAAAATTATGTACAACGCAATAGCAAAAATGCAGAGCATAAACGAACAATGGGAAATGTTAAGGAACTCCATTCATGAAACAAGCAAAGAAATATTACCGGAGAGAAGCCAACAAGCTAAGAATAAAATGGATGAAGGAAGAAATCTTAAAGTTGTTGGAAAAATTAAGACAGAGTAAAAATGACAAACAAGAACATTCATTCATTCATTCATTCATTCATTCATTCATTCATTCATTCATTCATGGGGACGGAGCGCTTATGGGAATGCCCCGAATGCAGTGATGTCGATTCCTAAATCATTCATTCATTCATTCATTCATTCATTCATTCATTCATTCATTCATTCAGTAGCATGTCCTTTGCAGAATCTCGCTCCAATAACACACATTCCGGAAAACCTCGAACGAACGAACGAACGAACGAACGAACGAACAATCTTTATTTTCAAAGGGTAACAAATTGATCACGCAGGTCCGTCTTACATTCAGCCCTTCCAAACACTCATCTTTCGTTCATAATAGTGCATGATACATTCACATAGAAAAAAAGCATTGTCAAATGAATGTTGTAAACATAAACAATGCATTTTACCATATTATGACACACATCCTCCACCCATCCACACGTTCCCCCACACACCACACATCCCCTACACCCACCCACCCACACCCCAAGGTCACATATACATGACCCCACCCATCCACTCTCGATCATATGAAAGATGTCCCGCGTCCGATACACCCATCTGGAGATCAACCGCCATATCTTGCACCCATCTTCTCTTTAGCCTTCCTCTTACTCTTTTCCCAGATATATACTCCTCCATTATTGTTCTCTTCAAACTTTTGTGACGTTTCAAGTGACCAAACTATTTCAGTTTCCTTTGTTTTACCGTATTTAATAGCCTACCTTCTTCAATATTCAGCTCTTGAAGTATGGATACATTTGTTCTTTTCTTTACCCAAGATATTCTTAGAATTCGTCTATAACATTTAATATTCAAAGGCATTTATGCGCTGTTCAGCTTGTTTAGTAAGTGTCCGCGTCTCACAGACTTACGTTGCAATGTTAAAGAAGCATGCTCTTAAAAAATCTAACCTTTGTAGTTCTATCTGTCCTACTGCATAGTTTAGTCAGTTGTTTTAGCCTTTGAAGAGCAATTGATAGTCGTAGTTTAATTTCTTTCATTGCGTCACCATTGCTGGTAATCAGTGATCCAAGATTTTCAAAATTCTCCACCACCTCATTAATGTTTCTTTCTCCATAGTAGTTGTATCTGTATGCGTTATCTTTGTTTTTGCTACGTTAAGATGTAAGTTGTGATTTTCACTATGTAATTGGTTTGAGGCTATTAGGTTTTCTCTACCATTCTGTGTTGTGGATAGCAATACTGTATCATCAGCATACCGAATCTCTGGTAAATCATGAGCACCGACATTTAGGGCATCACATTGCTCCCTGGTTATATCATCTCTGACATTTCTCATTATATTTTCGGCGTATAGGTTACAAAAATAGGGGGACAACACACAGCTCTGACGGAATCCTTGCTTGATGTGAAACCAGTCTGATATCTTGCCATCTATTCGAACTGCTGCTTGTTGGTCTAGATAGAGCATTTTTATGAGTTGCATTACATGTGATGGAAAGCCCATATTCCTAATAATTTCCAAAAGTTTATGATGTTGTGCACAGTCAAATTCCTTTGAATAATCCACAAAACCAGAAAATGGAGGAAGAACTGAACCGTTTCTTAATTATGTTAATAACTTCCATCCATCGATCAAATTCACCACAGAAATGTCCACCACCTGTGTCAATTTCCTTGACACCACTATTAAATTAAACCCTACAGGCCTAACCACCTCCGTGTACTACAAACCTCCTGATGCTCACGGTTTCCTCCTGTACAGCTCATCCCACCCCAAAAGCTGCAAAGATTCCATCCCATATTCCCAGCTACTCCGCCTTCGTCGTATCTGTCAGGACGATAATGACTTCCTCGAGAGAGCCCATGAAATGCTGGACTTTTTCCGCAGACGGTCCTACCCAGAGGAGATCTTGTCCACAGCTTTCTGTCGCATAACTCAGGTCTCGCGGGAAATGTCCCTCGCCAAACATACGCGACCTCCGAACAATGAACCCAAGCTTATCCCCACCTTCCATCCACATGCCTATGCCACCAAGCATATTTTCCTGAGACACTGGTCTATCTTGGAATCGGATCCAACCACTCGTGGAATATTCTCCAATGGCCCTAGGGTAATTTTCCGCCGTAACAAGAGCATCAGAGACCACCTTGTGCATAGTCGCCTCCCCACGGTTACTGCATCTGTGGGCACATTCGAATGCCATCGTAAGAACTGTCTGACATGCCCATACGTTGTTCAGACACCAGAGATTGCATTTCCCCGAGGCACCTTCACCTTGAAAGATTCTTTCACTTGTACATCCCGGAATCTGATTTATGTCATCATCTGCAAACGATGTGACATGAAATACATTGGCCAAACGGGCAGACGTCTTGCTGACCGTTTTAGAGAACACCTCAAGGACATCAATCAGGGCGCTGACAAACCTGTCCCCAACCATTTCAATTCCTCCAACCATAATGGAGTCGACGATGTATGTGTCACCGCATTAAAACCATGCTATTCCAATAGCCCTGTCAGACTCCAAATTGAATGCCAACTAATCAACAATCTGGGATGCATCCATCCGGCAGGCATCAATACGGTTGTGGACGCCACGGTATAGCTGTGGCATCTTCCCCTATTGTTTACACTATCTATCACTATGATGTTCCCCCCCCCCCCCCCCCCACACACACACACATATCTATACCTAACCGTCCCCACACCCTTAGATTTTCTTAGCAGACTGTTCACATATTTTTGGCTTCTTTAATCTTATCTGGCAACCCACTTTTAATTCTACAGCCAACGAGCAGTTGGCCGAATCACCTTCTCTGCCCCACATGGCATAGGGACAGTTCGTGTGTGTGTTTTTTCCCCTTGTTTCTGTGTTCGCTGTACTTCGTTGATCTGTGGTGTCCTTGACAAAGATTCTGAGAATCGAAACGTCGGTAGTCCTGTGTGCCGTATTGTACGCGTTTGTGTGTAGTTTATTTTATTTTATTTTATTATTCATTTTATATATTTATTGAGTGCTTCTGATTTCGGATGTTCACCTGTATTTCGCGATACGATGGATCTCCTTGTAAGGTATGTTAACGTTGTTGATGTTATTGTTTAGTACGTTTCTTCTCGCAGGAGTTTTACATACCTATTTGTTTCAAATTCATGATGTTTAGATACCGAGCGTGTCGGTAGTCTAAGGAGAGGAGCGGAGTTAGAGATCTCCATCTTGTGTTGTTCTCCGAGTTTTTGAATGGAGACCTAAACCAAGAGTGGGTTAAAAAGTTAGTGTGGGCGTAGACCAAGTGTGTGGGTTGTATTATGTGAGGTCCAGCCGTGGATCGTAGCTGGATAACTGTAGGCCTAGACCCAGTGTGTGGGTTGTATTGTGTGAGGTCCAGCCGTGGATAGTAGCTGGATAACTGTAGGCCTAGACCCAGTGTGTGGGTTGTATTGTGTGAGGTCCAGCCGTGGATAGTAGCTGGATAACTGTTGGCCTAGACCCAGTGTGTGGGTTGTATTGTGTGAGGCCCAGCCGTGGATAGTAGCTGAATAACTGTCTGGTGGATTTGAGATTAAGCAGGCCTTGAGAAGGCAGTGATGTGTGCGTGCTAAGTTGTGAGGAGGATATGTATATTCTATGGATTATATTGTTTCTGGATATAGAGTTATGCTCCGTTTGTCCGTGTTCTTTCTGTATTAAAGGATTATGTGCGCCAACTCAATCTTGTTTAATGACTGGTGGATGTGCACTGTGGGGGTGAGTTGTATTATGAGACAGGAGGCTAACTCAACTTATACTTTGTAATGACATACAAGGAACATCGAAAACCCTAGACAACGACCATGTCACTCAGTTATGATAAAGAACATTGTGACAAAATTCAATTGAGGTTGAACATTTCTTGTCAATAACTTCATTTCTTTGAACATTTCGTAATCCCTTCCAGTCTTATGATATTGCTCTATTTTGGTTTTTGTCATTACTTGTGTTCAAAACAATGTTTTCCCGTAGTGAATTTGAATAACGAAGACACAAACAATAGATTGCACGATTTATCCACAGGATTTATAAAGCGCCATTGCCAACAGCCCAAACCCAAAGCAGACGTAACTACAGTCCCTAAACTCAAGGTATTCATCCAGCTAACCTTTCGAGGGGATGACGTAATGCAACGTCTACAAGACCGGCTTACTACAGCAGTAGGTCGAACATTCTGTGCGGCAACTCCAGTCATTAGATGTAAAACCGTACCCATTCCTACACCAACAGTCAAAGAGCCTGTTCCTCTGTACGCCACAAACAATTGTATTTACCAATTCACATGTAGATGCCAGGCCGTTTACATTGGCCGAACGGAGAGACAGCTTAACAAACGGGTGGCAGAACACATACCTCAATGGGTCAACAAGATACAACACACAGGAGATGATAGCCACGAGGAGCCGACACACCGGAAGCTCCCGGCGTCTTCAATCGGCAAGCACATTGTCGCCAGTCGCCATGTTGTGTCCAGAGAGACTGCATTTCGCGTGTTGTTTAGAACACAGAATACTCGCTTGTTAAAATTTGCAGAAGCAATTATGATCTATCAACGCAAGCCAGAATTGTGTAAACAGAAAGACATGTTAGTCAGCTTAAAATTACCGTGGTAGACAATCGACATTACTGTGCGAAATTGTGTATATTTCAACTTGAAGGATTTATCTAGTTAATTTCACGTAAGTTGTGTGAGTTCTGCATTACTTGTGTTCTTTTTTATTTCTAAAGTCGAAAGATTTATACTTCATCCTATTGCTATGCTGGTCTCTCTGGCCGAGGGGTTACAACACTTTCTCCGTAATCCCGTTTATCACGCAGAGTCTCGTAGCGGGGCGAGAGCTGGGAGCGGTTCCATCCCCGCTGGTGACTTGCGGGATAACTGAGCCGGCCGCTCAGAAAGCAATGGCAAACTACTGAGCGTAATCTTGCCAAGAAATCAACATACAGCTGAAAGATGCTGATGTTGACAGCGATGTCCTGTAAAGGATATGCAAAAAAAACATTTCCTATTGCTATCGGATTCACCTCCTTTCTGTTTCAGTTCCCTTGGTTGTTTTTTTAATTCTAACATGTCTGATGTTACCCATGGCTCATGTTGCTTTTTCTTGGTCGGAATTAAATCTCTGGCTGTAGTTATCAAGATATCTCTAGCTTGTACTGCCAGTTCATCAGATGTCATTTCCTCTTGTACAGACATCAAGACCCCAAAACGATTCCTCGCTTCTACGTTGTATGCATCTGGTATTTTTATGAGATCAAAACGAAGTGGCTTTGGTCCTCTGGTAAGCTTTTTGAGTTTTAATTTCAGATCTGCTTCTTATAACTGATGATCTGTATCACAGTCTGCACTTCATAGGATTTTTGCAGATGTTATGATTGATCTCAATCTTCTTTGTATTACAATGTAATCTATCTGATGGTTGGTAGTTCTATCCGGGCGGGGACTTCCATATGAAAAGTCTTCTTGTGTGTTGTTTAAAAAGTGTGTTGGCTATCGTTAACTCATTTTCTGTGTAAAATTTAAATTCAATTCATTTGTCACCTGCATCATTTATATTTCCCAATCCAAAGTTTCCTAAAACATGTCTCTCGTGTTCAGCTCTTCCTGTACCTACTTTTGCATTACAATCTCCAATTATTATTGCTATATCATTATGGCCAATGTTATTTAATGTTTCTTGCAGTGTGCGGTAAAACTCTTCAATGTTGCCTTCCTCCGCTGTTGAAGTATGTGCACATTTCTGTTTGAGAGGTGTGTTTTTTGGAAGGCCTTTAAGTCTGATAGTTAGGATTCTATAACCAACAGGTTTATATCCCATTAAGGCTTTTGCAGTTGTTTTATCTAAACAAAATGCCTCTCCGCTCTGGCCTCCGACATCCCTACCAGTTTATATGAAAAAGCTTCCATTTGCATTTGTAAAATGTCCCTTGCCTCTCCAGCGATGTTCACTAATTTCTAAAATTTGAATATGTAACCTCTAAATCTCGTCAAATACTACGTCTAGCTTTTCCCCAAACAGACATCTCACTTTCCATATTCCTATCCTCACTCTGTTTCTTAGTCTGACACAGGGGATCTCCTTGGTAACACAGTCGGGAGTAATTCCGTCATCACTATTACTAGTCCTGGCCCCTGTATCACACTCTTTCCCGGTGTAATCTGATCTGCCTGGCCTGGGGTCTCGCCACCAGATCTCTTTCTTATTATGTTTTCTTGTATGGTTGTTATGGTTTCTTGGCAAGTTTTGCAGAAGGTAGTTTGCCGTTGCTTTCCTTCTGGGCAGTGACTGTACTAGTCGGTGGCAATAGCCATTGTCTCTACTGATGAGATCATCTGCCTATCGCCGCAGAGTGCATGACCATAACCAACAACAATCTGTCGGCTGCTCTCACACTCCATCCACCACCGCTGAAATGACTTCACGTAACCCTAATTTGGAGAGGGGGAGGGGAGGGGGAGGCTAAATGGGTACTCCGCCTTGCCCAAGGGTGTCCCGTAGACTAACGGAGGAAAGGAGGCGTCTTACATCCCCTTTGATAGGTGATACCGCTATCCCGCTAACCGCAAAACAAGAGCATGGTAAGATAAATAAAGAAATACGATATAAATGTGTGAAGGCAAAAGAAAGTTGGTTAAATGAGCAGTGCAAGGACATTGAATTACATAATTTTAAAGATACCAAAAATGTGCACAGACAAATCAGTGAGCTCAAGCGAAGAAAAAAAGAAAAGAATAAATACAGAGTATTTGAAATTTAAAAAAAAAAAAAAAAAAAAAAAAAAAACAGGAAAGATATTATTGGAAGAAAGTGTTATAATGAAGAGGCGGAATGATAATCTAAAATCATTATATGATAGAGAAAGGGAAGAATTAACAGAAAAAAAGTAACTCAGAAGGCTCACCTATTGTAAAAGAAGAACTCCCTGACGCTGCCAAACATATGAAGAAAGGAAAAAACAACCGCGCTAGATGGAATCACAATAGAAGAATTAGAAGTTCTGGGAAAATTTAGAGTAGATATATTAACAAAAATGTTGAATGATATTTACAGCAGTGGATATCTACCGAGAGATATGCTGAAATCTGTAATTGTTAGCTATACCAAAAAGACCAGGAGCAATTGAATGCGAAGATGTTTGTACCATTAACATCATAAACCATTGTAGTAAGCTTCTACTAAAAATTATAATGAAAAAAACGAGAAAGAAAATAAAAATGGAAATTGGTGAAGAGCAGTTTGGATGTGTGGAAGGAAAGGGTACAATCAATGCGATATATACTTTGCGAACACTAATAGAATGACCATTAGAGACACAGAAAGGCATATATTTCTGCTTCGTGGATTATGCTAAGGCATGTGATAAAGTAAAGCATGATGTCATTCATTCGTTCATTCAGTCCTTTGCAAAACCTCGCTCCCATCACAACCTTCCGGAAGACCTCTCGATCATTAGCAAGATGTCCCACGTCCGATACACCCATCTGGAGATCATCCGCCACATCCTGCACCCATCTTCTCTTTGGCCTTCCTCTTCTTGTCTTCCAAAGCATATACCCCTCCATTATTATTAACTCCAAACTTTCATGACGTTTCAAGTGACCAAAATATTTCAATTTTCTTTGTTTTATCGTCTTTAATAGCCAAACTTTTTCAATATTCAGCTCTTGAAGTATGGATGTATTTATTTTTTCTTTACCCACGATACTCTTAGAACTCGTCTATAACATTTATATTCAAAGGCATTTATGCGCTGTTCAGCTTGTTTAGTAAGTGTCCAGGTCTCACAGGCGTATGTTGCAATGGGAAAGATGCATGCTCTTAAAAATCTAATTTTGTATTTCTGTCTGTCCCATTCCATAATTTATTCAGTTGTTTTAGTCTTTGAAGAGCAACTGATAGTCGTCGTTTAATTTCTTTCATTGTGTCACTGTTGTTGGTAATCAACGATCCAAGATATTCAAAATTTTCCACCACCTCCAATGTTTCCTCATAAACATATATTTCTTTCTCCATAGTTGTATTATCTGTATGCATTATCTTTGTTTTTGCTATGTTAAGATATAAGTTGTGATTTTCACTATTCAATTGTGTTGAGGTTATTAGGTTTTCTATACCAGTCTGTGTTGTGGATAGCAATACTGTATAATCAGCATACCGTATCTCTGGTATGTCATGACCACCGATGTTTAGGGCATCATATAGTTCCCTGTTTATATCATCTTTTACATTTCTCATTATTGATTATTTGGTTGCTTCGGGATTTGAAATTTAAATATTGAGCACAACCCACTACTGGCAACGCCGATCGCATTCCGGCACGAACCTAAGGCCTATCCACGTCATGGAAGCACTATACTCGAGTTTCGCCCTCGTTTGAGCTCGTCAGTAGTGCACATCCCTGACCGGATCCGGAAACAAGCCCCGGATCACGCGTGTGATTACACACCCGCTTCACACGCGTGATCCGGGGCTATTATTAAACGCATGTTGAGAATATGATCTCTTGTTCCTCTTCCTTGTCTAAATCCAGCTTGAACCACGGTAATTTCCTCTTCCATTTTCTAACGAAGTCTTCCCATTATAATTTTTAGTAGAATTTTACTTGCCTGACTGATCAGGGCAACAGTTCTATAGTTGGTGCATAATTTCAGGTTGCCCTTTTTTGGTATTGGAATGAAGATAGTTCTCTTCCAATCTTTTGGCCATATACCATATTTTCATATCTTTTTCCATAATGCGTGATAGATTTGTATGCTTTTTTCTCCTCGCGCTTTAATTAGCTCAGCTGGTATCTCATCACATCCAGGTGATTTATCATTCTTCAGATTCTTTATTGTCCATGCAATTTCATCTAATGAGGGTTCAGGTTCTGTCTCCGCTGTCGTTGGCTCATGTATCTCATTCATATCCTCACTGTCACTCATATCATACATTCCACTGCAGTACTCCTGCCATCTTTCTGGAGTCTTGATTTGTCTAGATTCTGTGAAGGTATTTCCATCTTGTCACATATAACATTCAATTGAGGTTGAAAATTTCTTGTCAATAACTTTATTTCTTTGAACATTTCGTAATCCCTTCCAGTCTTATGATATTGCTCTCTTCTGGTACAGCAATCTTGTATATATTGATTTTTGTCTTTTTAAAACATGATACACTTATTAAAATGTTGGAAGATATCAACATTGATGGGAAGGATATATGAATAATAAAGAATATTTACTGGAACCAAATAGCGGCAATTAAAATGGAAAATAAAGATGGCAATTCGTCGTCATCATCATCATCATCATCATCTTCCACTTCTGCCGTCAAGCGTCGTGGGGATGAATAATTTGCGTTCCAGCGCCCGGTGGGCGGCACTGGATAGTGTCATTCCGTGTGGTTGTACAATATCTTCGATGTCGTCAATCCATTTTCTTCTTGTACGTCCTCTTGGTCTCGTCGCAGATGATCTTTGATGTAAGGCCAGGGATGGTTGTTGCTGGTGTTGCATTCTAACGACATGGCCAAACCACTTGATCTTCTGTCTTTCAATAAATGTGGCACAAGATGTTGATCCCACAGTCTGTCTGATAACAGCATTTCTTACTCGGTCTCGGATTGTTAAGTTGGCAGCTCTCCTCATGCGTCTCATTTCGCAGGTGTTGATTTTGCGAAGGTGTAATTTGGATAAAGTCCAGGTTTGAGATTAGAGGGCAATTATGAACAAATAAAGCTAAAGTACGACACCGGATCTCTTCTCCCTCTCTAGCGAAATAATTATGAGAGAGATCAAAGAGAAGCCAGGAATACTCATCAGAGGTTATAATATAAACATCTACAAGAATTGTTGGACACTATAGTAACAGAGAGTGCAAAGAAAAGAACTCTCCCCTTGAAAATCAAGAAAACAGTAACAATGGTGGTATTAAAATAAAAAGTGACACCAAAATATGGAATGGAAATAGAAGGGGAAATTCTTAACCAAATGGATAATTTTAAATACATAGGGGCATTTATAACATCAGAGGGAAGATGCACAACAGAGATTAAGAGCAGAATAGGGGAAGCAAAAGCTGCATTCCATGAAATGAACAGTATCTTATGCAATAGGTCACTATCACTGAATGTAAAAAAAGAGAATGTTGAAATGCTATATTGAATCTGTTTTGCTGTATGGCAGTGAATCTTGGAATATAAATGAACAAATTAGGAAGAACTTCAAAGCAACTGAGATGTGGTTCCTGAGCCGAATGTTGCAAATTCCTTGAGCTGCCAGATTTGCTAACAACGATTGCCTAAAAGAGGCTTATGAAACTAGAACATTATATACAAAAATAAGAAAGAGACAAACAGCTTTCTTTGGTCATGTGATGAGAACAGATGTATTAGAGAACAGTTGGAAAGATCAAGTAGAAGAGATGTAGCGGCAGACGAAAAGCAATTATACTGGACAGATTGAGACGGTGGCATGGAGGTATATCAGCAGCAGAGTTGATCCATAACACCAAAGAACGAGATATGTGGAGAGACAATGATGTCTACGCCAACTGGCATGACATTTGATGATATATATATATATATATATATATATATATATATATATATATATATATATATATATATATATATATATATATATATATATATATATATAAGAGTGGCACCTTGCCGTCTTGACAAACGAAAGTATGTGGATAAAATTTTGCCAAAATTCCATCACACAATGCCTGGGCATAACTTCAGAGAACATATGGCGCCCACGCAGCATGTTCTCTCTCTCTCTCTCGGCCTTGCCTTGTTTACTCCAGAGGAAAGGATAACCAGTACGTCTGGAACAAGGTAGACTACAGGCGCTGGCGGCTCAGCATTAAATCTCCGAGAGCAGGAGGTGAATCTCACCTCCAAGAGAAGGAGGCGAGCGGTGGCCAGACTCTCACATCCGTGGGATTTGACTTAGAGACATTCAGCCATATCCCGCAGCTGAGGGCCTCAAATCAAGTGTCTGGATCTGCAAGAGCGTGTACACCTGTCATTCGTAAGTGTCCGGACCAATGCAAACGTGTACTACCGTCAGACTCCCAACCTGACACCGCGGATCCCGCGACAAAACAAAAGTCGACTCTGCGAACAAATCTCCACGCCTGACACTGTGCGGATCACGCGCCAAGTTAGAAACTGAATAAGTAAAGAAACGATAAAAGTAGTGGTATTTCAATTGCGTTAGCGCTCCCTCCTATACTACATCCTTCATGTGTCTTCACAAACTCGGACTAGAGTCAAGCTCAACAGGGTCTTCTTTCCGCGCTGATTTACCACGCCCGTTTATATATATTTTGATGGGAATTAGAAACGCTTGTTGGTCTGCATCCTAAACTTATGAACTTATACGGGGTATTTTAGTCGGATGATAGGCCTGAGACTTTGGTGGACTACTTCAGATTATTGAGACACAGCGCCTCGCAAACCCAGGGCAATGTCCCTGCGTGAAAGTATGGTATATATAAACCCACCATAGCCACTCTGAGAAAACATTATTAGCAAGATTTCGCTAACGGCTCAGGTGAACAAGCCTAAACTGCCGTATGCTTTTACTCTTGGAAGGCATCCTCTATTTCCTTAGCTATTTGATTATTTGAGCTATTTGGTTATTTAATCTTCACTGGTTCTGTAATCTCTTAATCCTGTTTGGTGTGGTGTTAAGAGTTGGTTTTCTTTCAGATGCCATATTAGAATGCCAATGATAATGCGTTCCATTATTTTTCCTACACAGATAAGGTAGATTGATAGGCCCATAGCCATTTGTTTCTTCCGAGTATTTTCCTTTCTTTTGGACTGGTATTTGTATAACTTCCTTCCATGCCTTTGGAACTATTCCTCTCTTCCAGCTGTAATTTAGGACTGCTAGTAGTTTCTTTTTTGCTTTAGTACCTAGTCCTATTAGCATTTTCTTTGTGATTCCATCCTTTTCTGGTGATTTCTTCCTTTTGTAGGGTATTCATTGCCTGTTACATTTCTTCCATTTTTAAATTTGTTATATTATATTCTGATGCTGTCTTTGCATTACTATGATGTGTCTGTTTTTATTTGATCCCTGTCTTCTGTTCGGTTGTAATATCAATGTAGTTTGCACTAGCATATTGTTCTGTTAGTTCATTTACTGCCTTTTTCCTGTAAGCAAAGCATTTCCTTGTTTAATTGTTATTTGATTTCTTTGGTTATTTCGGGATTTGAGGTTTGACGATTGAGCACAGCCCACTACTGGCAACGCTGATTGTATTCTGGTTCGAACCTTGGACCTTGTCCACGTCGGACGAGAGCGAAACTCGAGTTTCATTGTTCATGGCTTTTACTAGTTTCCATAGTTTGTTTCCATCCCTGTCAAAGTTCAGGCTTTCTGTTTTTTTTCCCCTCTCCAACAATCTCTTGTTGTTTGATTTACTGTTCTTTTATATTTTGCTGAGATGGCTTTGAGAGAGATGTTTGCTTCAGTTGTTTGTTCTCTCTCTGCTGTCTTCATGGCATCTTCAACTTTGTCCTTCACAATGTTTAGTTCTTCAGTCCAGTATGATTTGTAAATGTTCCTCGCTCCTCTTGGAGTGGACTGAATGGCCGCCTGTGTTATTGCTTTGTTTAGACTTTCCACCTTTTTTGCATGTTGTCATGTCGTGTTTTTATGTTTTCACTGTATTTGTCTATTAGTATGGAAATCTATCCCAATCAGCTCGTTTGTAATTCCAGCGAAGCAAAGGTTTCTGCTCCTGTGGAACATACTCCATATTCATTATAATCTTGATTGGTCTATGGTCATTACCTGCTGTTTGGTCAAGCACATGGCGATCGATTTTATGGAGGATATCTCCTGTGCAGAAAGCTAAGTCTGGAGTAGATATGGTAAACCATCTTCTAGAGTAGAAGCTCTGTGTGTTATCCGTTTTGTTGAGTAGATGGAGATTAGAGTCAATTTCCCAGTCCCCCACTTCATCTCCTCTATTGTCAGTATCTGTGTATCCCTAGATCAGACCAATTGGTGCTGTAAATGTTCGTCCACAATACATGCATGAGAACACATGGTCATTTTCATTTCCACCATTATGCACCACCTTACGTCTCACACGCTCAGTGTGTGACCTGTCTGCAATCATTTTCTCTTTTGTCTTTATTCAGTTTCTGAACTTTGCCCTTCATGCAACACATTCAGAGGCGACATGCTCCCACTGTGCATTATCAATGCCTGCATCAATCATGTCCCACTTACACACATCTTTATATCGTAGTAGATGCCGACCCCGAGATCTCTTACCCACCTGTAATTCACCAAAAATGATGTCATTTGGTGTCCTATCCATCTGAGTCTAAAGGACTGAGCATTAAAAAAAAAGAAAAAAAAGTCACACACCCTGATTTTTCCAATACTTCAGTATTTGTGATTTTGTCTTGCTACTTAATACAAAGTATTCATCGCAGACACCGCATATGAAAGCTGTTTAAATGTTTCTCTTGGCGTGAGTAAGTTGACCAGGCCTCACTGCCAAAAGTAAGAGTACTAAGCACACGGGCTTGATAGATAAGGACTTTTTGTTTTGGCAGTAAACTTCCTGTTATCCCAGACTCTTTTTTTTACTGCCTCTTGTGATCCACAGTGCCATAAATCCCTACCGCTGTTTTATAAAATGTTTCCTTAAGTATACAACACTTTTCATTCGCTGTACAATTTTCTGATGCATCAGTGAAAACGTCTTCCAGTTGCTGTTGGAACTTAAAGTACTTATCAGGATCATGGGTGTTAATAATATTACTCCTGGGGCTAGATTTGTGTTTAGCCGTGTAGATCATCTTTGTCTAAGTCTAACCGTTGCAACAAGTAAATAATGATAAGCATGACAGTCAGCACTGTGGTAACTTCGAGTTATTGATGTTTGATTCAGATGCTGTTTCCTTGTGATGATGAAGTCTAGTTGATACCTATGACCGGATTTCGGGTGTAACCTTATGCCGCTCTTTCTTTAAAAAAAAATTAGTTTGTAATACATTGGTCGTTTCTGGGGTGCAATGCTTCCACAGTCTTTGTCCATTGCCATTCATGTGACCGATATTGTATTTTCCAAGGCACACTGACCAAGAACTAGAGTCTCTGCCCAAACGAGCATTAAAATCACCGAGCATTTATATTGCTACTGCCTTGATCATAGAGTCTAACTCCTCATGGAATGAATCCTTCTTATCATCAAAGGAAACGAGTGTCTGTGCATATGCTGTGATAATGGTGGCAAAACCACAAGTGGTTGCCAAGCGCAAGGATAATAATCTTTCATTTAAATCATTCTCAGTAGTGAATTATTCACTGCAAAGCGTACTGCATGTAGTCATTTTACTTCCTGTCCTCTACCTTTCCACACACAAAAAAGGTGTAATAGTTTTCCCTGAGCGACCCTACTTCAGCGAGGAGAGTCTCCTTCCTGCAGGCCAGCAATACCAATGTTATGATGATTGCATTGAGTTCGGCATCAATCACAGCCGTTTACCTCATATCTTCAATATTCGAAGGGGCAGTGAAAAAATCCCGGAGACATAGTTCTTATATTCCAGGTTGCAAGGCGTGGCTTGAGGTTAAAATGTTCTTTTTAGTGCCTGGCGCATTGGTTTTACAGCCTGCGATCAGATTTAGTCCTAGCCCCAAGCACGCATTGAAGCAAGCAGGATGGGGAGGATCAGCACCCAATTGGTCGGGTTATACCCAGCTTGAGGTGAGCGGTAGCTGATTAGTGACACCTGACTCTCCAACCGTCAGAGGCAACCCGTGGTGCCCAAGTCTACGCCAACTGACAACTACTTATAACCCCTAACTGCTACCTCTCGCTTTGATCATGAGAATGGTTAAGATCAGGGATTGAGTTATACCTCTCCATAGCACAAAGACTGGTCTGAATTGTAAAGACCATGTGTTGCCCATGCAGCATGATCCCTTTCTCGGCATGCCTAGTTCACTCCAGAGCAAAGTTAACACCAATACTTCTGGAGCTAGGCAAGCTGCAGAAGCTGCTGGACCAGCAAAGCAATTATCTAACTCTCCGCCTGTCGGAGCTTCGATCCTAGACCAGTTGCCAACCACGGATTAGGGCCGGGTCTGGCCTTGCCATGACATTTAGTCTTTACTATGCATCTTCCTCACACCAGGATAAGGCTTGTACCCTCCAAATTGTGCTTCTCCACCTGAATCGTTGGCACAATGGGGGGAGGGGGGTGTCGAGTATGGCAAGCTCCGCCCAACATTCAGCGCTAACCGAATGTAGGTAGTAACGTCTACTGGTATACGGTAGCACAGTTATATCTAAGAAATGACACATGTAATCATGTAGAAAAGCAATAGCAATATAGCCCGCCAGCAATGTGAGCGTGTGTTGAAATCTCATGGAGAACGTTTCTTTTTATTGTCCTGGACTCCAAAGTCGACCCAAGCTAAAATCACCCGGTAAGCGTGGGCGGTCATGTTTCGCCATCGTATTTGATCCCAGTAGTCGATCAGCCCTGTGTTCTTGTCCCGCCCATGCCGTGTGGTAAAACGGGTCTGAAATGGGTACTACAAAATATCATGGGAAGTGAAGACGACCAGCGTGATAATTTTACCTTGTCGCATATTAAATGCCTTCTGGTCCGTAAAGATATAAGGCCAACACCATATAGGCCTTAAGGGGTGTGAAAGCGTTCTTTGCTTCTGTCACACTAAAATATTCACACACAACATTCAGTCCTCGCTAGTAT
>JACEFZ010014621.1:55000-69949 GCA_014155875.1 Cepaea nemoralis
TCTCATAGTCATAGTGCAGAGATGTGATCACCGACCTCAGTCGAGGAAGACATACCTTTTACCTAACAACTAGAGGGTCATACAGCGACGAGTGGCTAGTGCCTGTTAACAGATGTTAATATTACACACGAACACAACAATTGTCCAGACTCAACCTTAGGCAACGCATGTAACAAGACATGTCACATGTCACTGTCATAACCAGCATCATTATCACGTACAAAATTAGACATCTACACTTTCATTACCTCTCAATGTGTCCATACGGTTCTTTACATCTTTCTCCAGAAACCCATTTCCAAGACTATTATATGTTTTTCAGTGTGCCTACTCAGTGCCACACTTCACAGACAGACAAAAGTACAGTTTCTATGTACCACTTCAACAGTCAAATAAGAAAATATATTGGATAAAGTATTAAAAATATTGGTCAAATACAGAAATACCTCGTCCAAACTTATAAAAAGCATGAACATTTGTTAACCTATTTTGAAAAATATCAACGAAGTAGGAAAATGTGTTACCGAAATGGGAAAGTGATTGACCAAGTAACGAAATATTTTCCACCACACTTATAAAAAGTAGGAAACTTTGTAACAAAAGCAAAAAAGTATCGGCCAAAGAGAGAAATATCTCACCCAAACTTTTTTTTTTTTTTTGAAATAGGAAAATGTGTTACTCAGATAGGAAAAATATTAACCACATAACGAAATATCTTGCCCAAACTTATGAAATGTAGGAAAATGCGTTACACAAATTGGGAAAAAATATTGACCAAGTTCTCTGACCAAGTTTTCTCTGGTAGTCTGACATGTCCATCAATACTGTACCGCTCCCTTTCGTGGGGGACTATTGTGTTGACATTCTGGCGGCGGCATTATGCACAGTGTATCTGTGCGGGATGTTGTTTCTCGAGACTCCTGTCTTTTCCACTTTTCACATTGGGCAGTGGGGAGCGTTTTGTGTGATATTCACTGGCACAGGAACGGAGCATAATGTAGACGACCCGTGATGTGAAGTTGGAATTGCGACTGACTGACTGATTGACTTAAGAATCCCTGATGCACCACAGCAAGTCGACTTTTACTGTCTACGTCTATCAGTAGACAGTATTCACATGTCATAAATTGAACTCTGCGTGAACTTTACCTGTCTGATTGCGCGTCACATTTGTTACTTGGGAGAAGTCGCATAGGGAGACTATTAATTTTTGTTTGCAAAGAAAAATAAATCGTGTTATGATATTGAATGGGATATGTTAAAGAATTCAATCAATGTGGCTGCAGAAACAACTATTCCAAAATTAAAGAAGGTGGGTCGTAAGAAATGGATGACTGAGGAAATTTTACACTTAATGGAAACAAGAAGACTCAACAAAAATAATCCTGCCAAATATGAAGAAATTCACAGACAAGTCAGCATATTATGTAGGAAGGCAAAAGAATCATGGCTTGAGGAAAAGTGCTTAGAAATTGAAAAAACAACACAACAGTCAAAATACCAAATTAGTGCACAAAAGAATTCAGGAACTTACTAATAAAAGAACAAGTACATCAACAGGCTGTCAAAAAACTAAAGATGGCAAAATCATAATAGAAAAAGATCAGATTCTACATGTATGGACAGGTTATGTGAAAGACCTGTATAATGATAACAGAGAGAAACAGTATGCTATTAGATTTAATAATGAAGGACCAGCAATGTTAAAGATAGAGGTTCAAAATGTTCTTAAGCATATGAAAGCTGGCAAGGCCCCCGGTGCAGATAACATCACAACAGAAATGATTAAAGCTTTAGAAGAATTTGGACTAGAGCAAGTCACTAGACTGCTGAACACATTATATGATACTGGAGATATACCTTCTGAATTATGTAATTCTGTATTTATTGCACTCCCAAAGAAATCAGGAACCTCAGAATGTGATCAACATAGAATAATTAGTATAATGAGTCACATCACAAAGATTTTGTTACGAATTTTCATGCAAAGAGTGAGGAAGAAAATACAACCTGAAATAGCGGAAGAACAATGTGGGTTTGTAGAAGGAAAGGGTACAGTAAATGCTGTGTATATGCTGCGAACAGTTATTGAACGTGCTTTAGAAGTAAACAAGGATATACATCTTTCAAAACAATGTTTTCCCGTAGTGAATTTGAATAACGAAGACACAAACAATAGATTGCACGATTTATTGCCTGGCATATTTCGCTGCATCTCGTCAGGTACATACTGCAGAAATCACACAACTTACGTGAATTAACTAGATAAATCCTTCAAGTTGAAATATACACATATTCGCACAGTAATGTCACTTATCTACCAGGGTAATTTTAAGCTGACTAACATGTCTTTCTGTTTGCACAATTCTGGCTTGCGTTGATAGATCATAATTGCTTCTGCAAATTTTAACAAGCGAGTATTTTGTGTGTTAAACAACACGCGAAAGGCAGTGTTTCTGTCCACCACATGGCCACTGTCGACGATGTGCCTACCGATTGAAGACGCCGGGAGCTTCCGGTGTGTCGGCCCCACGAGGCTAGCATCTCCTGTGTGTTGTATCTTGTTGACCCATTGAGGTATGTGTTCTAACACCCGTTTGTTAAGCTGTCTCTCTGTTCTACCAATGTAAACGGCCTGGCATCTACATGTGAATTGGTAAATACAATTGTTTGTGGCGTACTGAGGAACAGGCTCTTTGACTGCTGGTGTTGGAATCGGTATATTTTCTATAAATAATAAGGTCCTAGTGGCAGGAAATGGAATATTGCTTGGATAGCAAATCCATTAACGTGGAAAGTCTGAATCAAAAGCCCATTGTGTGGGCTTCATAAAAGGTGGAAAAGTGTCCTAGTTGCACGAAATGGAATATTGCTTGGCTAGCAAATCCATTAAATGGAAAGTCAGAATCGAAAGCTCACTGTGTGGATGTCATCTGCAGACTGCATACTTCTGGTTTCCGGAAGAACAGTCTATGGTGAACGGAAGGCCCAATATACGGAAGTGAGGCTAAGCAGCCATGTGCAGGACGTGACGATTCCTTGGGTTAGCCCAGTACCAGAGCGCTATGTATCGGCTCTGCAAGTATGGAAGCCTCCTTGGATGGCGGGGAATGCCCACGGTCTGCCCCTGCCTTTCCTTGAGGGCTGACCAGGATCTTTGGCTGTTCTATATGGTCCAGCTGGGATGGGGGATAACACCACAACAGTGAGAGTCAAACGTCCTAAGAAACTCCCGGGAAGGTTAACCCGGTCAACAAATGCCCGCAGAAGTCGGATGTGTCGGTCTAACGGCGCAAGAACGCAGCTCTGCTGTAAACAGGCACAATGCAATCACATCCGAAAAAAAAAAAAACCTCCGGCTGAACTAAGAAGAAGAACACCAGTATCGCACAACACCCTCTAAACAGACATGTCCGCTGACCAACGAACACCTTACTGCCTTAAAAGCGTTAAAGGCTAACAAAACCCTCGTCATACTGAAACCTGACAAAGGGAGCTGTACAGTACTGATGGACATGTCAGACTACCAGAGAAAAATGGATGTAATATTGTCAGATGAATCCAAATTCAGGATAGATCAAAAAGTGAACAAGTCGGAGGACCTGGATGCTATAATTGAGGAAAGAGATCCAGTCACTTGTGAATGCGGGACTCATCAGTGAGGCTACTGCAAAACGCTCACAACCACGTGGCTCGCACACTCCTCAGATGTACGGTCTACCCAAACATCACAATCCCGGCATCCCGCTAAGACCTATCCTGTCCATGGTTAACTCTGCACGACACCGAATGGCGAGATGGCTGGTCAAAATGTTAAAGCCAGTACGACAGTCCTTCGATCCTAAAATACTCAGAGATACATTCCAACTGGTGGAATTATTGGATACTATGGACATAAATAACAAACACATGGCATCCATGGATATAGCCTCCCTATTCACTAACGTTCCATTAGAGGAGACAGTGCAAATAATAAGGGAACGCATTGAAGACAAACAACTAAAATTAGGCATACCAACACCTATTCTGGAGAGGCTACTACTACTTTGTACCGCCAACATACAATTCAATTTTCTAACTAAGTCATACCGCCAAATTGACGGAGTGGCCATGGGGAGTCCTCTTGGTCCTATTCTAGCGGACATCTTCATGGCACATTTAGAAGAAAAGAGATCCTCAGACATCAACAACTTGGCCTTTTACCGTTCGTTATGTGGACGATATACTAATTATCACCACAGACGAGCTACAAGCAACATCGTTTCAGGCCACAATGAACAAGACGCATAAAAACATCTCTCTATCTATGGAACACGAACACAACGAAGCGTTGCCGTTCCTAGATATTCTAATGAGACGTAGAGGCAGACGGCACAATTCAAAGATCGGTGTATCGCAAAGGAACATGGACTGGCCAATACCTAAATTTTCAGAGCTTCACACCTGTCCAGTACAAACGGGGCTTAGTACGGACCTTGTTTGACCGTGCTAGAAAGATATGCACCCAGGACACACTGACAGAGGAATTTGAAACTCTGAAGAATGTCTTAAACCTGAATGGGTACTCCACAGGATTTATAAAGCGCCACTGATAACAGCCCAAACCCAAAGCAGACGTAACTACAGTCCCTAAACTCAAGGTATTCATCCAGCTAACCTTTCGAGGGGATGACGTAATGCAACGTCTACAAGACCGCCTTACTACAGCTGTAGGCCGAACATTCTGTGCGGCAACTCCAGTCATTAGATTTAAAACCGTACCGATTCCTACACCAGCAGTCAAAGAGCCTGTTCCTCTGTACGCCACAAACAATTGTATTTACCAATTCACATGTAGATGCCAGGCCGTTTACATTGGTAGAACAGAGAGACAGCTTAACAAACGGGTGTTAGAACACATACCTCAATGGGTCAACAAGATACAACACACAGGAGATGCTAGCCTCGTGGGGCCGACACACCGGAAGCTCCCGGCGTCTTCAATTGGTAGGCACATCGTCGACAGTGGCCATGTGGTGGACAGAAACACTGCCTTTCGCGTGTTGTTTAACACACAAAATACTCGCTTGTTAAAATTTGCAGAAGCAATTATGATCTATCAACGCAAGCCAGAATTGTGCAAACAGAAAGACATGTTAGTCAGCTTAAAATTACCGTGGTAGATAAGTGACATTACTGTGCGAATATGTGTATATTTCAACTTGAAGGATTTATCTAGTTAATTCACGTAAGTTGTGTGATTTCTGCAGTATGTACCTGACGAGATGCAGCGAAATATGCCAGGCAATAAATCGTGCAATCTATTGTTTGTGTCTTCGTTATTCAAATATACATCTTTGCTTTATTGACTACACAAAGGCTTTTGATAGAGTTAGACATGTCAACATTGTGGATATGCTTGTAGATCTACAAATTGATGGAAAGACATTAGACTATAAAAAACATATATTGGAAACAACAAGCTGCCATAAGGATTGATAATGAGTAGGACAATATCAACCTATTAAAAGAGGTGTTAGGCAGGGATGTGTAATGTCTCCAGATCTTTTTTCCCTATACAGTGAAAATATTTTCAGAAATGTAGAAGACCTAATGGAATCAGCATTGGAGGACGAAACATAAATAACATTAGATATGCAGATGATACAGTATTGATTGCAGACAATGCACAGGATCTGAAACAATTAGTAGATTCGGTTGTTGTACACAGTGAGCAGCTGGGGTTGGAATTAAATTGTAGGAAGACACAGGTTATGGTCGTCACTAGGAAGAACGAAGTACCACAATGTAATATACAAGTAAATGGGAATATTCTTCAACAAGTGAATCGGTTCTTCTTCTTCTTCTTCTTCGTTCATCCGGAGTTTTTTTTTCGGATGTGATTGCGTTGTGCCTGTTTACAGCAGAGCTGCGTTCTTGCGCCGTTAGGCCGACACATCCGACTTCTGCGGGCATTTGTTGACCGGGTCAACCTTCCCGGGGGTTTCTTAGGACGTTTGACTCTCACTGTTGTGGTGTTATCCCCCCAAAAACCCAAAAACCCGGGTCCACGGGGGATGGGGGATAACACCACAACAGTGAGAGTCAACGTCCTAAAAACCCCGGGGAAAGGGGTTTAAAAACCCGGGGGCCCCAACAAATGCCCGCAGAATTTCGGTTTGTGTGGGTTCTAACGGCGCAAGAACGCAGCTCTCTGTAAACAGCAAAATAAATCACATCCGAAAAAAAAACCCCCGGGGATGAACAAAGAGAAAACACCAGAAATCGCACAACACCCTCTAAACAAAACATGTCCCTGCCCAACGAACCCCTTTCTTTGCCTTAAAAGGGGTTAAAGGCTAACAAAACCCTCGTCAAAACTAAAACCTTTACAAAGGGAGGCTGTACAGTACTGATGGACATGTCAGACTACCAAGAAAAAATGGATGTAATATTGTCAGATAAATCCAAATTCAGGATAGATCAAAAAGTGAAAAAGTCGGAGGACCTGGATGCAAAAAAATGAGGAAAGAGATACCTTTCACTTGTGAAGGGTGGGACTCATCAGTGGGGCTACGGGCAAAAACGCTCACACCACGTGGCTCGCCCCACTTCTCAGATGTACGGTCTACCCAAACTTCACAATCCCGGCATCCCGCTAAGACCTATCCTGTCTAGGGTTAACTCTGCACGACACCGAATGGCGAGAGGGCTGGTCAAAATGTTAAGCCGTACGACATTCCTTCATCCTAAAATATCAGAGAACATTCCAACTGGTGGAATTATTGGATACTATGGACATAAATAAAAAAACACATGGCATCCAGGGATATAGCCCCCCCTATTCACTAACGTTCCATTAGAGGAGACAGTGCAAATAAAAAGGGAAACGCATTGAAGAAAAAAACTAAAATTAGGCATACCAACACCTATTCTGGAGAGGCTACTACTACTTTGTACCCCCCAACATAAAATTCAATTTTCAAAACTAATCATACCGAAATTGACGGAGGGGCCTGGGAGTCCTTTTTGGTCCTATTCAAAGCGGACATTTTCATGGCACATTTAGAAAAAAAAAAGATCCTCAAAACATCAACAACTTGGCCTTTTACCGTCGTTATGTGGACGAAAACTAATTATCACCACAGACGAGCTACAAGCAACATCTTTTCAGGCCACAATGAACAAGACGCAAAAACCCCCTTCTCTTTTTATCTATGGAACACGAACACAACAAAGCGTTGCCTTTCCCTAGATATTCTAATGGGGACGTAGGGCAGACGGCCCCATCCCAAAATGGGTTGTATCGAAAAGGAACATGGACTGGCCAATCCCAAAATTTTCAGAGCTTCACACCTGCCCAGTACAAACGGGGCTTAGAAACGGACCTTGTTTGACCGTGCTAGAAAGATATTACCCAGGACACCCTGAAAAAGGGAATTTGAAACTCTGAAGAATGTTTTAAAACCCTTTGAATGGGTATCTCCACAGGATTTATAAAGCGCCACTGATAACACCCAAAACCCCCAAAGAAACGTAACTACAGTCCCTAAACTCAAGGTATTCACCAGCTACCTTTCGGGGGGGATGACGTAATGAAACTTCTACAAGACCCCCTTTTACTACAGTTTGTAGGCCGAACATTCTGTGCGGCAACTCCATCATTAGATTTAAAACCGTCCCGATACACCAGCAGTCAAAGAGCCTGTCCTCTGTACGCCACAAACAATTGTATTTACCAATTCACATTAGATGCTAGGCCTTTTTACATTGGTAGAACAGAGAGACAGTTTAACAAAGGGGTTTTTAGAACACATTCCTCAAGGGGTCAACAAGATACAACACACAGAGATGTTTAGCCTCGGGGGGGCCGACCCACTGGAAGCCCCCGGGCGTTTTTCAATCGGTAGGCCCCATCTTTCCGACAGTGGCCATCTGGTGGACAGAAACACTGCCTTTTGGGGTTTTTTTAAACCCACACAAAATACTCGCTTGTTAAAATTTGCAGAAGCAATTATGATCTATCAACGCAAGCCAGGAATTGTGCAAACAGAAAGACATGTTAGTCAGCTTAAAATTACCGTGGTAGATAAGTGACATTACTGGTGCGAATATGTGTATATTTCAACTTGAAGGATTTATCTAGTTAATTCACGTAAGTTGTGTGATTTCTGCAGTATGTTGTTTCTGACGAGATTCAGCGAAATTACCAGGCAATAAAATCGTGCAATCTATTGTTTTTGGGGGTTCATTGTTCAAATATACTCTTTTCTTTATTGACTACACAAAGGCTTTTGAAAAGAGTTAACATGTCAACATTGTGGATTGCTTTTTAGATCTACAAATTGATGGGAAAGACATTAGACTATAAAAAACATATATTGGAAACAACAAGCTGCCATAAGGATTGATAATGAAGTAGGGACAATATCAACCTATTAAGAGAGGGTTAGGCAGGGATGTGTAATGTCTCCAGATCTTTTTTCCCTTATACAGTGAAAAATATTTTCAGAAATGTAGAAGACCTAAATGGAATCAGCATTGGAGGACGAAACATAAATAACATTATATGGCAGATGATACAGTATTGATTGCAGACAATGCACAGGATCTGAAACAATTAGTAATTCGGTGTTGTACCAGTGAGCAGCTGGGGTTGGAATTAAATTGTAGGAAGACACAGGTTATGGTCGTCACTAGAAGAACGAAGTACCACAATGTAATATACAAGGTAAATGGGAATATTCTTACAACAAGTGAATCGGTTCAATTATCTCGGAACAGTCATAACATCTGATTGGAGATGCCTTGAAGAGATTAGAACAAGAATCGTCATTGCGAAAGTAGCCTTTAGCAAGATGAAAAACATTCTGACCAATAAAATGATGTCAATTGAAACGAGAAAAAGAGTGTTGAGCGGATACATAGAGCCTGTTCTTTTGTATGGATGTGAAACTTGGACAATGTGCAGTCAAGCTGAAAAACATCTGATGGCTGCAGAAATGTGGTTTCTGAGGAAAATGCAAAGAATACCATGGACAGATAGAAAAACCAATGACCAAGTACTACAAGAGACAAATGAAAATCGTAGATTGATTAGAGAAATTAGACGTAGACAGTCAAAATTTTTTGGACATGTTATGAGAAGAAATGGACTGGAGAACTTAGTGACAGCTGGCAAGATCGAAGGGAACAGACCAAGAGAAGACCGAGAGGAAAATACCTGGATGGCTTGGCCACATGGCATGGGCGAGACAGGAACACTGAGCTGATCCACGACTCTGGTGATCGAGTGAAATGGCGAATCATGACTGCCCACGCTTTCCGGCATGGCACATGATTGATTGATTGATTATATTGATTGTATATTTCAAAGATTATTGTAAAAAGTTATTACTTTATATTATTTGAGATGGATATTTTTATTTTCCGAGTAATAATCTAGGTTAATCATACTATAAATATAATCGTTTAATGTGTTATTAGGATAATATTATTAACGTTAATGTATGCTTTGCTAGTTTTTAATAACCAGATTTACGCCTATCGCCTAGAGTTGAAACATGGATACCCACTATGGACACATTTTGAATGATAATACTGTGAGGGTCATGGTTGACTAGTCAATATCATTCTGAATTTTTGACGTCCCTTGAAAATTTACTTAAAAGTCCCATTTTGGAAAACTCGGGGTTACTCGAGTAAAAGCTTAAGACATTTTCGATTGCCTTCAGTCTGTCAATCCTCGATCTGTCAAATTGACTTCGATATCCCCATCGAGGGGTTCCATTTCCGCACACAACGTGCCCGGTCCCGCTCTCGCCGATCACTGCACATCGCACAGGCCGGTTTGCGTCGGTTAACGCCGGTTCGCACACCCCGCCTTCTGGTCCGCACACCGCTCGCCCGGAAATACCAGAACAAGGAAGATAAGTAGGTCAACGGCGGTCCGTTTTCGCAAGGTCGATCAAGGGGCGGGATACCAAACATATAAGGATTTATCCCCGCTCATTCCATCGGTAATTCCAGAAAACCTAATCGTTTCCCGCATTGTAAACTACTGACCGCTGCAGAAAAGGATTATCACTAGATGTTTTTGGCCCGTATCACTAAACAGCGCTGAAACATGGATTTTGAAGAAAGTAGATGAAAAGACCTTGGAGGCATTTGAGATGTGATGCTGTCGCCGGTCAGAAAATATCATCGTCATCAACATCATCATCATCATCATCATCATCATCATCATCATCATCATCATCATCATCATCATCATCATCATCATCATCATCATCATCAGCATCATCATCATCATCATGTGCCGTGCCGATAAGCGTGGGCAGTCATGTTTCGCCATCTCATACGATCACCAGAGCCGTGGATAAGCTCTGTATTTTTGTCTGGACCATATGACGTGGTCAAGCCACTTCTCTGCCTTCCCCTTGTTCTCTCCCCCCCCCCCCCCCCCCCACCCGTCACCAAAAAACTTGATAGTCACCAAGTTCTCCAATTTATTTCTTCTCATAACGTATTCAACAAATTGTGACTGTCTACGTCAATTATCTCTAATCAGTTTACAGTTTTCATTTGTTTCTTTTAGGTCTTGGTCATTGGTTTTTCTGTCTGTTCATGGTATTTTTTGCATTTTCCCCAGAAACCACATTTCCACAGCCATCATATGTTTTTCAGCGTGTTACTCATTGTCCACGCTTCACATCCATAGAATTGTACAGGTTCTATGTAGCACTTCAACACTCTTTTTCTCCTTGCAAATGACTTTTTAATTGGTCACTATGTTTTCATCTTGCAAAATGCTTCTTCGACATGTCGATTCTTGTTCTAATCTCTTCAAGACATATCTCATGTTATGTTATGACTGTTCCTAGATAATAATACTGATTCACTTGTTTAAGAATATTCCCATTTACTTGTATATTACATTGTGGCATTTCCTTCATTCTAGTGACAACCATAATCTGCGTCTTCTTACAATTTAATTCTAACCCTAGGTTGTTCACTGTGTGCAACAACCACATTTACTACATGTTGCAGATTCTGCTCATTGTCTGCAATCAAGTTAACAAATTCTTAAAGGCAATTGAAAACTAGAAAAAAAAAACTATTGGACAATATAACAAAGAGGTTATTTTGATTTTGTCACAACATCTTATTCTTCTTTATTCCCCCTCAGACATCAACATAAATGACTGCAAAGAAAGCAGCAGTCATTTTAAGCTTGTAGACATCTTTCAGTTTGTCTTTAAATGGAGGTGGTGTAATTCAAAATAGCTGCCTCTGTTCTGCGTATGCTGGTCGCTTCTTCAACAAATGTTTAGCAACATGAGACATGGGGATATATTTGTTTATTGTATGCGTTTGCTCGCTTTGAACTCAAGCGTATTCCATGCATGTACTACTACTTCTAGTCTAGTGCATTGAACTGATTTCTGCGTATGGGTTAGTATTCCCTATCACCAGTGCCCCTCGCCATCAAGCTAACCCACTCCGACTTCAGGGGTATTTGTAATTTACGTCCCAAAGTCCATGATGAAAAGGCAACATTTTAGTCCAAATGACCGGTGATGGGACTGAACCCGCTACCTCGGCTGCAGCACACCGGGTGTTTAACAATAATCTATCTTATCCACACCCCACACATGAGGTGTATAATTGACAATACCTGTGCCTCTAACCAGTTAATGGCTTTGTCTCCGTAACGATAACAGTTTCCTCGGAATAATGTCCAGTGTGGGGGACATTGAGAGCTCACACCTAAAATATAACATGTTCTTGGAATTATAAAATATAATACATTGATGGAATTAAAAATATCACACATTGATGGGATTATACAATATACCACATTGATGGGATCATAAAATATAACACGTTGATGGAATTATAAAATATAACACGTTGATGGAATTACAAAATATAACACGTTGATGGAATTATAAAATATAACACGTTGATGGAATTATAAAATATAACACGTTGATGGAATTATAAAATATAACACGTTGATGGAATTACAAATATAACACGTTGATGGAATTATAAAATATAACACGTTGATGGAATTATAAAATATAACACGTTGAATGAATTATAAAATACAAAATGTTGGTGACATTAAATAATATAACACTATAGAATTATAAAACATAACACATTGATTGATTTATAAAATGTAATACGTTGAAGAAATTATAAATTTTGGCAAGTTCATAAAATTATAAAATATAGCACATTAATTAATTTATTAAATATATTATTTTGAATACCAAAGACACAAACCATATATAGTACGATTTATTGCCTGGCAGATTTACTGCATTTCGTTAGAGATGCAGCGAAATCTGCCAGGCAATAAATCGTACTATATATGGTTTGTGTCTTTGTTATTCAAATTCACTACGGGAAAACATTGATTTGATTTAAATGTATTATGTTGAAGAAAATGTAAATTATAACATGTTTATGGAATTAACAACTTTCTCGTGTGAATATATACATATACAAATTGATATTGTTTTCCCGGTATAGACATTGGGAAATGGTGAGATCTTCAAAGAAACAAACGTATTAATTTGTTTTTCTTCAGTATCTAAATAACCGCATAGACAGTGTCTGTGAAGGTTGCAGTCCTGTTCAACATTCTCTGCATACCACTATCTCTTATTTACATTAAATTGAGTCGCTAAAGATCGTTTAGACAATTTATCCGTCGCCATCTTGACTGACATGTTCCACTGTTTGATTGCCTTCTCCAGCAGTACACAAATCTGTTTGTCTCATTTTCATTAAGACAATTATCATGCGACCTGCTCTTTGAAATGATCAAAAGAGTTTCATGCGTCAGTTTCTGTTTTATGTTTTAATGACTCGCAATTTCAACTAATAGTTGAAAAACAATATTCATAATTCTTATTGTATTTCGTCATATCCTTCTGACCATTGATTGGAGTGTGTCGACGACGATTTAAATGGTTTACAGAGGAAAGGGGGTCGACAACATTACACCAGGTTTTATGCTATAAGGCTCGGTCTCTTTCCGCAAAGAGGTCCTAGACCCTGGACATTGGCACCAGAAAATTGCCCTGGAAGAAAAGGCGATCGACGTGATATTGGCTACATGACCCATCGTGCAACAAATGGTTTTAAAATACGTGGTTAGCATCTCTTACTGATGACGCCTGAAGGCAAGAAAAGGGTTTACTATAACTTAACTTTACTTTCTGGTAATTGGTCACTCGTGGAGTGGGCAAAAGAACAGGAAATGATTGTAGGAAACACCTGGTTTAAGCAACACCCTAGAAGATTATGGACATGGAGGAGTCCTGATAGCAGGATTAGAAACCAGATTGACTACATTCTCATTAGCAGAAGATTTAGAAACGCGCTAACAGTAGCAAAAACAGTTCCCAGTGCTGATTGTTATAGTGACCACAGATTACTCACAGGAACATTGAGGATAAAGTTGAAGAAAGTCAAGTATATAACAGGAAACACTAAATATGATTTGTGTACATTGAGTAATGTCAAGGAAATACAAAACAAATTCAACATAGAAGTACAGAACAGATTTGAAATATTGTCTGATCTAGAGATATTATTCCAGGATGTGGATGATCAATGGGAAACATTGAAGAATTCAATCAATGTGGCTGCAGAAACAACTATTCCAAAATTAAAGAAGGTGGGTCGTAAGAAATAGATGACTGAAGAAAGTTTACACCTCATGGAAACAAGAAGACTCAACAAAAAATAATTCTGTCAAATATGAAGAAATTCACAGACACGTCAGAATATTATGTAAGGAGGCAAAAGAATCATGGCTTGAGGAAAAGTGCTTAGAAATTGAAAGCCAACACAACAGTCAAAATACCAAATTAGTGCACAAAAGAATTCAGCTACTTACTAATAAAAGAACAAGTACATCAACAGGCTGTCTAAAAACTAAAGATGGTAAAATCATAATAGAAAAAGACCAGATTCTACATGTATGGACAGATTATGTGAAACACCTTTATGATAACAGAGACGAACAGTATTATATTAGATTTAATAATGAAGGACCGCCAATTTTGGAGATGGAGTTTCGAAATGTTCTTAAGCATATGAAAGCTGGCAAGGCCCCCGGTGCAGATAACATCAGAACAGAAATGATTAAAGCTTTAGAAATATTTGGTCTAGAGCAAGTCACCAGACTGCTGAACACATTATATGATACTGGAGATATACCTCCTGAATTATGTAACTCTGTATTTATTGCAATCCCAAAGAAATCAGGAACATTGGAATGTGATCAACATAGAAGAATTAGAATAATGAGTCACATCACAAAGATTTTGCTAAGAATTATCATGCAAAGAGTGAGGAAGAAGATACAACCTGACATAGGGGAAGAACAATGTGGGTTTGTAGAAAGAAAGGGTACAGTAAATGCTGTGTATATGCTGCGAACATTTATTGAACGTGCTATAGAAGTAAACAAGGATATTGTGACGAAACGGCTACAGATCGGCAAATCTCTGCATAATAGCCCTTTGAAGGGAGTGCGAGGCGTTGGTCTCCCTTTAAATTTAAAATCAATTAATAGGGGGTTTCCTAGAAAAGTAGTGCGGGCGGAGCTATTCTAGTTTTTTATAGAACAATCTAGAATGTTCCGTAAGGCGTACGTGGGAAATAGCTCTAAGTTCACGAGTGCTTCAGGCAGCCCGGGTTGGGGGAACTTATCGTGACTCTGGTTTTCTTCATGAATCATGAAAGTCACGCGGCCCGTGTAGGGAGTGGAAGGCGCACTGACTTTGTCGTGGTCAGTCGCCCACCAAATCTCAGCGTGAACAGATCGCAGCCAACAGGCTGATGTAATTTTGATGTCAATAATCGCGGCCAGTGCGGACATCTGCAGTCAAGGTTGTGATTCTTTCCAAAAAATTTTTTTAAAACAGGTTAGTTTTGAATTAACCT
>JACEFZ010014622.1:0-55000 GCA_014155875.1 Cepaea nemoralis
TGTTTGGCTTTTGTCTCTCTGTCTCTATGTGTGTCTGTGTTTTATGTGTTTGTATACTGTTAAACGTGGGCATGTTCGAACAAAATAACGGACAAATGAAGCGATGAATAAGAGGGAGAGAGAGAGAGAGAGAGAGAGAGAGAGAGAGAGAGAGAGAGAAAGAGAGAGAGAGATGTAAATAACATAATATGAAAGAAAGAAACACGTAGTAAAAGAGAGACAGACACATAGAGAGAGAGAGAGAGAGAGAGAGAGAGAGAGAGAGAGAGAGAGAGAGAGAGAGATGTAAATAACATAATATGAAAGAAAGAAACACGTAGTAAAAGAGAGACAGACACATAGAGAGAGATACAGAGAGAGAGAGAGAGAGAGAGAGAGAGAGAGAGAGATAGATGTAAATAACATAATATGAAAGAAAGAAACACGTAGTAAAAGAGAGACAGACACATAGAGAGAGATACAGAGAGAGAGAGAGAGAGAGAGAGAGATAGATGTAAATAACATAATATGAAAGAAAGAAACACGTAATAAAAGAGAGACAGACACATAGAGAGAGATACAGAGAGAGAGAGAGAGAGAGAGAGAGATAGATGTAAATAACATAATATGAAAGAAAGAAACACGTAATAAAAGAGAGACAGACACATAGAGAGAGATACAGAGAGAGAGAGAGAGAGAGAGAGAGATAGATGTAAATAACATAATATGAAAGAAAGAAACACGTAATAAAAGAGAGACAGACACATAGAGAGATACAGAGAGAGAGAGAGAGAGAGAGAGAGAGATAGATGTAAATAACATAATATGAAAGAAAGAAACACGTAGTAAAAGAGAGACAGACACATAGAGAGAGATACAGAGAGAGAGAGAGAGAGAGAGAGAGAGATAGATGTAAATAACATAATATGAAAGAAAGAAACACGTAATAAAAGAGAGACAGACACATAGAGAGAGATACAGAGAGAGAGAGAGAGAGAGAGAGAGAGAGAGAGAGAGAGAGAGAGAGAGAGAGGATGCTGAGACAAAGAGAGTAAGTAAGTAACCCTGAGAGGCGATTAGAAAAACGGGTTTTTACCGCCTGCCGAGTGCCTCACTCATGCTGCGCCACGGCACCAGACCTGGCACAGACAGTCCCAGAAACATCATTTACCCCCAGACAGCCTACTTAAGATCGTTTGATTAGCAAAATCTGTCAAACATTCTCATATATATCAGCGAACCACGTCAAGAAGTTACTGTAAACAGAAGAGTTGCTTTAGTTCGATTGTAATGTGGCAGAATCCTTGTATGTTGGTTGCGTCATAGATGTGTTTGTCGAGCGGTTAGATGTACTACAGTACTATATATAGTTTTTCCATGTTACAGCTGTTCGGTTCTTTATGTGCTAGGGAGTTGTTACATTTGTAATGTTTCTATATCAACGGAGTAGTAACTTATCCTATTTTCCATCCCATGACTTTTCCTATATTTTTCTCTATTGCAAGTAGGTGTTACTTTTCTTTACATTACAAACATTTCTTACCTTTTCATCTTTGTGTCTGGCACAGTTGATATAATTCTTTCTTTCTATCAGGAGCAGTTGTTTTATTTCATTTTTTCTATTTCAAGCAGTTGCTACGTTGCTTTCTTTTTAATACACAGTATTGCTACATTTCTTTCTTTCTATCCCAAGCAGATGCCACTTCTTCTTCTTGCTATCACTTGCAATTGCTATATTTTCTTCTTTCTATTCCATTCAATTGCTACATTTCCTTTTTCCTGCCTCAGCATGTGTTACTTTTCCTTTTTTTCTGTCCCAATTAATTCCTTCATTGTGTACCGTATGTTGAACTTTTCATATTTTATATCCTAATCAGCTGTTGCCGGCTCAGTGGCGAAGAGATAATGGACGTAGTTCCTAATATCGCATACCCGCTTAAAAAACAGCTGTGGGTGATTTGCCAGCAGACCGCCTTGCATTGGTATTTTACGAAATGGTATGCGTGCCAGTGGTTCAGAAAGCAATGGCAAACTACTGGAGGTTAACTTGCCAAGAGATCACAACAGCAGAACATGCTGGTGTTGACTGTGACGTCATGTAAAGGATATGCAACTAACTAATCAGCTGTTGCTTTTAGTGTTTTTAGTGAGCGCGGTTTTACGATTCCCCGAAATACTTGGCTGAGGGTTCGAAATCAGCCGTATATGATTTGGGATATGATCTTTTTTGATTGATTTCGATGGAATGAATCATTCCATCATTCAGAGAATAATGGAAACAACTGAATGTCAAATTGTTTAAGTAATTACAAACAGTTAATAAGTTATAGATTTGACTGCGACGTACTGTAAAAAGATACGTATCCCCGGCAGTCGGTGGTTTTGTTGTTTATATCCAAAGTGAGAGAAGCTAAGTCGCAAAGACAAATTATCACAGACGTCACAAAGAAGCAGTCATCATTTTGGCCAAATTATGAGAAGACAACACCTGGAACATGTTGTGACAACCGGAAAGATTTGTGGAAAAATATAGAGGAAGACAGCGAGAGAAATGTTTGGTGTCATGACACAGAAGGGAATCAAAACACGAATTCATCCATGCCGTCGGAGATCACAATTTGTGGAGAAGCATGGTCGCCCATACCAGCCCGCAAGGCACTGTATGATGATGATGTTTAAAGACATCTTCTAGTTGTAGTAGCAACATCTACTAGTTGTGGCAGTAACCTCTACAAGCTGTAGACGCAGCATCTTCTAGTTGTGGTACCAACATCTACAAGTTGTGGTAACATCTAGAAGCTCTAGTAGCAATATCTACAAGTTGTGGTAGCAACATCTACTAGTTGTGACAGTAACATCTACAAGTTGTAGTAGCAACATCTACAAGTTGTAGTAGCAACATCTACAGGTTGTGGAAGCAACATCTACTAGTTGTGACAGTAACATCTACAAGTTGTAGTAGCAACATCTACAAGTTGTAGTAGCAACATCTACTAGTTGTGACAGTAACATCTACAAGTTGTAGTAGCAACATCTACTAGTTGTGACAGTAACATCTACAAGTTGTAGTAGAAACATCTACTAGTTGTGACAGTAACATCTACAAGTTGTAGTAGCAACATCTACTAGTTGTGACAGTAACATCTACAGGTTGTAGTAGCAACATCTACTAGTTGTGACAGTAACATCTACAAGTTGTAGTAGCAACATCTACTAGTTGTAGTAGCAACATCTACAGGTTGTGGTAGCAACATCTACTAGTTGTGACAGTAACATCTACAAGTTGTAGTAGCAACATCTACAAGTTGTAGTAGCAACATCTACTAGTTGTGACAGTAACATCTACAGTTGTAGTAGCAACATCTACTAGTTGTGACAGTAACATCTACAAGTTGTAGTAGCAACATCTACTAGTTGTGACAGTAACATCTACAAGTTGTAGTAGCAACATCTACTAGTTGTGACAGTAACATCTACAAGTTGTAGTAGCAACATCTACTAGCTGTGACAGTAACATCTACAAGTTGTAGTAGCAATATTTACAAGTTGTAGTAGCAACATCTACTAGTTGTGACAGTAACATCTACAAGTTGTGGTAGCAACATCTACAAGTTGTAGTAGCAACATCTACTAGTTGTGACAGTAACATCTACAAGTTGTAGTAGCAAAATCTACAAGTTGTGGTAGCAACATCTTCTACTTGTGGTAGCAACATCTACTAGTTGTGGTAGCAACATCTACAAGTTGTGGTAGCAACATCTACTAGTTGTGGTAGCAACATCTACTAGTTGTGGTAGCAACATCTTCTAGTTGTAGTAGCAACATCTGCTAGTTGTGACAGTAACATCTACAAGTTGTAGTAGCAACATCTACTAGTTGTGACAGTAACATCTACAAGTTGTAGTAGCAATATTTACAAGTTGTAGTAGCAACATCTACTAGTTGTGACAGTAACATCTACAAGTTGTAGTAGCAACATCTACTAGTTGTGACAGTAACATCTACAAGTTGTGGTAGCAACATCTACTAGTTGTGACAGTAACATCTTCAAGTTGTAGTAGCAACATTTACCAGTTGTAGTAACAACATCTACTAGTTGTGACAGTAAAATCTACAAGTTGTGGTAGCAACATCTACTAGTTGTAGTAGCAACATCTACAAGTTGTGGTAGCAACATCTTCTAGTTGTGGTAGCAACATCTTTAGTTGTGGTAGCAACATCTACAAGCTGTAGTAGCAACATCTTCTAGTTGTAGAAGCAACATCTTCTAGTTGTAGAAGCAACATCTACTAGTTGTGACAGTAACATCTACAAGTTGTGGTAGCAACATCTTCTAGTTGTAGTAGCAACATCTACAAATTGTGGTAGCAACATCTTCTAGTTGTAGTAGTAACATCTACTAGTTGTAGTAGCAACATCTACAAGTTGTGGTAGCAACATCTACAAGTTGTGGTAGCAACATCTTCTACTTGTGGTAGCAACATCTACTAGTTGTGGTAGCAACATCTTCTACTTGTGGTAGCAACATCTACTAGTTGTAGTAGCAACATCTACAAGTTGTGGTAGCAACATCTTCTAGTTGTGGTAGCAACATCTTTTAGTTGTGGTAGCAACATCTACAAGCTGTAGTAGCAACATCTTCTAGTTGTAGTATCAACATCTACTAGTTGTGACAGTAAAATCTACAAGTTGTGGTAGCAACATCTTCTAGTTGTAGTAACATCATCTACTAATTGTGGTAGCAACATCTTCTAGTTGTAGTAGTAACATCTACTAGTTGTAGTAGCAACATCTACAAGTAGTGGTAGCAACATCTTCAGTTGTGAAAGCAACATCTACTAGTTGTGACAGTAACATCTACAAGTTGTGGTAGCAACATCTACAAGTTGTAGTAGCAACATCTACTAGCTGTGACAGTAACATCTACAAGTTGTAGTAGCAAAATCTACAAGTTGTGGTAGCAACATCTTCTACTTGTGGTAGCAACATCTACTAGTTGTGGTAGCAACATCTACAAGTTGTGGTAGCAACATCTACTAGTTGTGGTAGCAACATCTACTAGGTGTAGTAGCAACATCTACTAGTTGTAGTAGCAACATCTGCTAGTTGTGACAGTAACATCTACAAGTTGTAGTAGCAACATCTACTAGTTGTGACAGTAACATCTACAAGTTGTAGTAGCAATATTTACAAGTTGTAGTAGCAACATCTACTAGTTGTGACAGTAACATCTACAAGTTGTAGTAGCAACATCTACTAGTTGTGACAGTAACATCTACAAGTTGTGGTAGCAACATCTACTAGTTGTGACAGTAACATCTATAAGTTGTAGTAGCAACATTTACCAGTTGTAGTAGCAACATCTACTAGTTGTGACAGTAAAATCTACAAGTTGTGGTAGCAACATCTACTAGTTGTAGTAGCAACATCTACAAGTTGTGGTAGCAACATCTTCTAGTTGTGGTAGCAACATCTTTTAATTGTGGTAGCAACATCTACAAGCTGTAGTAGCAACATCTTCTAGTTGTAGTAGCAACATCTACTAGTTGTAACAGTAAAATCTACAAGTTGTAGTAGCAACATCTTCTAGTTGTAGTAGCAACATCTACAAATTGTGGTAGCAACATCTTCTAGTTGTAGTAGTAACATCTACTAGTTGTTGTAGCAACATCTACAAGTTGTGGTAGCAACATCTACAAGTTGTGGTAGCAAAATCTTCTACTTGTGGTAGCAACATCTACTAGTTGTGGAAGCAACATCTACAAGTTGTGGTAGCAACATCTAATAGTTGTGGTAGAAACGTCTACTAGTTGTGGTAGCACTCGTGTGGACTACGTTTGGGTTAAAAGCATGAGTAAGCAACAACAAATAAAGTTAATGTTCTTAAAGTTCAGGCACCTACATGACAGATTAACTCCCTGAGTCTTTTTAGAAGATATTAGAAGTTAAGACGAGTAGCTGACGTATTAAGAAACCAACAGCTCGATGGCCAGCTGTCTGTAACTGTAATTTGTTAACTCTTTATACCCCACTATATTGTGCTTCAAAGATAGCGAGAGAGAGAGAGAGAGAGAGAGAGAGAGAGCGAGAGAGAGAGAGAGAGAGAGAGAGAGAGAGAGAGAGAGATCGAGAGAGAGAGAGAGAGAGAGAGAGAGAGAGAGAGAGATCGAGAGAGAGAGAGAGATCGAGAGAGAGAGAGAGAGAGAGAGAGAGAGAGAGAGAGAGAGAGAGAGAGAGAGAGAGAGAGAGAGTTTTACCACAAACATTGCCTACGATCGAATGAATTATCATAACCGCGCGGGTCATCGTTCACAGCTTCAGCCTGGTGGGCTGGTCGCCAAACTTTCTGATCATTCCATTCCACAGTTGTCTCTCTTGCGCCGCTCTCTTAAATTCCGCTTGTGTGTATTTTAATAAGTCTTTGCTTGCCTGATGTACACATGCTTTCCTTGGCTCCCTCTTTCCCTAGGACCTATGGTTCAACAAGTAAACATCTTAAGAACATGCATCTCCCCCATGGTAACACGCTGACGTGGAAATACCATTCACAAGCTTTAACAAGGAAAGATACGTCTTTTGTAACTGAATGTTACAGAAATATTCTTAGTATTTTTAATTTAGTTGCATGTCCTTCACAGAACGTAGCAGTCAACCCTAGCATTTTTTATGTTCGTGATTCCTGGGCAAGTTTTACGTCCAGTAGTTTGCAGTTTCTTTCTGAACGATCCTCAACTATACCTTTTTCGAAAAAAAACACCCAGCAACGCTGTGTTTCGAACCCGGGGGTATACGGGATTACGAATCGTGTCCGTAAAACCCTTCGCCACGGAGACCGGCATTCTTAGTATACCGTGTGTTACCTGATTCATTACCTAAGGATAATATATCGCCACATGTGACAACCAATTTGGAGAGAAGGGCGATATACCGTCATACTAGGGTCATCGTCTTATTTGGTTTGTTTCGTACCATCTTCCGCAATTCTAATGCTAAAGTGAAAGGACATTTATATTATAATACTTGTTCATTTGATTGTGTACCATGTGTGGTCTAAATCTACTTTCTATTTGGCGCTGAATCAGCTAAGAAGAAGAAAGCCATGCTGATATTCTGCAAGATGTAAATTTCGAGAGAGGAAAAAAAAAAGACCCATTAACAGCATCGTGAATCGAAAGCTAAAATACTTTAGCCATATTAAACAACATAGTGGTTTAGAAAGAATGCTGAAAGCATAGTTAATCGAAGACGAGAATGGGCCGGCAAATACCACTTTGTACACTATGCACTCAGACTTCAGAACAAACAATGAACATACAGAAAGCCGAACGTTTCGACAGCCCAAACTGTAGGAACCACAAGGTGTGTATTTTCACATTGTGATCCAGACAGAGACTACCGGTATGTGTCTGCCTTACAAAGCGTGAAACACACGACATTCCAGAATCTCCTACTTATAGTCCATAGCGTATGTCGTTGAACGCCATGTTTGTCCACATTCTGCTACGACTCATTTCCGGTACACATGTAGCCACGTGTCATTTTGTCAACCCCTCCGCCATCTTCTCTCTAGATGTAACTACGTGCCAATAAATTAATCTACCCAATATCTTCTCTCTATATACCCATGTAACTACGTGCCATTAAGTAAATCTGCATAATTTTTTCTCTCTAGGTACCAATGTGCCCGCCTCCTTGGTAAAGGTCTTACGAACCCGATTCGTAATCCCGCTTACCCGCGTTCGAAACACAGCTACGCGCGATTTGGCAGTAGACCGCGTTGCGCTCGGTTTTAACGAATTGGTGTGGGAGACAGTCGTTCAGAAAGCAGTGTCAAACTACTGAACGTAAACTTGCCAAGACATCAACAAAGGCAGTAAAATGATGGTATTGACAGCTATTTCCGGTTTAAAAAAAAAAAAAAAAAAACTTTGTTGCTTTATCCCTTACGGGACGTTGCATTCAACACCAGCATTTTCAGCTGCTGTTGATGTACTAGGCAAGTGTTACGTTCAGTAGTTTGTCATTGCTTTCTGGACGACCGGCCCCTATACCTTTATCGAAAAAACCAGCACTACCGTGTTTCGAACCCGGGTATACGGGCTCACAAACCGCGTTCGCAAGTCCTTAGCCACAGAGACCGGTTCCGGTAAAAAGGATATGGGAAAAAAATACCCATGTGCCGCCTCTGGGGTGAAGATGTTACAGAAGACATTTCTAATCCCACATTTTTTTTTTTTTTTGGCATGTCACTTACATGACGTTACAGTCAACATCAGCATGTTTCAGCTGCTGTTCATGTACTAGGCAAGATTATTCTCAGTAGTTTGTCATTGCTTTCTGAGCGACCGGCTCACATACCCCTAAGTTAACAACGCGGCGAGAACCGCCACCGATTCTCGCGTAGGTTACGCTATTCACGAGAATATACGAGATTACGGAGAAAGACGTTACTCCCCAGGCTAGGGAGTGCGTTTGAAACACAGCTAAGGGCGATTTGGCAGCAGACCGCCTAGAGTTGATATTTATAAAATGGTACGAGTGCCGGTCATTCAGAAAGCAATGAGAAAATACTAAACGTGAGCTAGCCAAGAAATCAGACATGGCCAAAACATGCCGGGGACTGCGACGTCCTCTCTAAGATATACAGGTTAGTTTTCTTTATGCGCCCGACAGTAAAAAATCTCTACACCATACCGAGGATTCGAACCCGGGTCTCCCGAAGGTGAATCCGGCATTCTAGCCACTCGGCCAGCCGCTGGACTAAATATGCTATATGTTTGTATGTGTAGGTTTTCTTTTCGTTTAATTTTGAAACTCTTTTGCCAGACCATTTCAATGAGCTCATGATTGTTATTTTCAGCCGGCCGTGCTTGCACATAGCTATTTCTAGTTTTACGCCATTATCCAATACGTACAGGCATCCGAGTCTAGGCATATATGAACGCTTATAGATAATTCATCAAGACGCATGCACATATGAACACATAAACGGTGGGCTTAAGCTGATAGAGACATAATAAACATGCATATCGAGAAGTGCATGCAGTAACACATGTGGGCAAGTACATATATAAACAGGTGTGTAGGAAAATAGATAAATAACCACACATGTAGAGAAGCACTTACTTAAACACTAATGTAAACAAGCATATATATATATATATATATATATATATATATATATATATATATATATATATATACACACACACACCTATGTAGGCAAACACCGGCATCAACACATAATAGACTGTCATAGTACAGAAAGATGTAATGCATTTAGCACACACAAACATACAATCAGATTAAAATAGTTAATTATGACGGTATTTTAGAGAATCAAACGAGAATACACTGACGTCAAAAAGTGGTAGCCTGGAAGTGAACGAGAATGACGTGCATTCCGGCACGGGAGTGTTTAGCTAGTTTAGTTTAGTTTAGTTTAGTCGATGGATCAACATCACGGCACACGGGTGCAACCCATAAGTGATCCGTTCTCCTCCCACCTCAAACCTGAGTCTGGAGAAACTCAACTCAGTGCAAGGACTCCGTAGCACCGGCGAGGATCCTGAAATACTTTGGGTATATTTTTAACTCGAAATTTTGCCCGGGCAGCGCCGATAGGCTACTCTTTTTCGATTTCCAACTGCCAAGGGATTTTTTACGTGGGCGGACACCATACCTCGAGATCACGCAGCCCCCCAGTGTTTAGCGACAACACCTAGTTCGTTTGACATCTAAAAAGCAAATTTTACAACAATACACACTAGTTTTCCCAGCGCCAAGCAGTCAACCTAGAAGTAATGTTGCCATACAATCTGAATACAGCACACATACTACATGTAGGCTACAGCGGATTGTCAATTGTACACATAGCGAGAGAGAGAGAGAGAGAGAGAGAGAGAGAGAGAGAGAGAGAGAGAGAGAGAGAGAGAGAGAGAGAGAGAGAGAGAGAGATGACCACAAAGCGTACTGTCCACAGCGAACAGAGAATGAGCGCCCTGAACGTGAGAGGGGCGCAGCTGGCTGGGAAGTATGTACTGGTCGTGCATCATAGTGGAATCAAATACATGACAGCTGCAGGCGAGCGATGTGACTAGCACTCCAAGAACATCGGTGCGACAGTTTTGTGTGCGAGCCAATTGGAAGAGAGGGTATTTCATAAGTAACATACAACTGCCATAACTCCATCCTCTAGACATCATTAAAACATCTCAGTAACCAGCCAAAGGGTGTCGCATGATATAGACAAGCACATGCATAAACATATGTAGACAAACACATGCCTAAACATATATGTAAACAAACACTTGTATAAACACGTATGCAGACACACACATATACTGATATATATGTAGACAACCACAGTTTTTAGTTTAGTTTAGTTTAGTTTAGTTTAGTTTAGTCGACGGATCAACATCACGGCACACGGATGTAACCAGTAAGTGCTCCGTTCTACTCCTAACTCAAGCCTGAGTCAGGAAAATCTCAGCTCAGTGCACGAACTCCGTAGCACCGGCGATGATCCTGAAATACTTCGGGTAGATTTTTAACTCAAAATTTTGCCCGGGCAGCGCCTTTGGACTACTCTTGTTCGATTTCCAACTGCCAAGGGATTTTTTTTACGTGCGCAACAATACACACGGGCGTCCGATCTCACTACTCAGAGACCAGGGGAAATTGTGTTACTAGAAGTCCATGTGAAAAAAATCCCGTCCCTCACAGGGACTTGAACCCGGGGCCATCAGCACTCGAGGCGGACACTGTACCTCGAGATCACTCATCCCCCACAGAGACATAGACAATGCATTTATACACATTTAGACTGGCACATACATATCCAGCCATGTAGACAAGCGCATGGATAAATACACATGCACACAAACACATGCACGACCAGACATATAGACAAGCACATGCAAAGATGTGCATGTAGAATATCCCATAATGCAGACAAGGACACGTACAATCAGGCTGCAACATAAACACACGGACAACCAGACAAGCACATACATAAACACCACGCAGACAGGCGGTTACACAAATACACAGACTGCCAGACAAGCACACATATAAACACGCACGTAAAAAGCCGTATACATAAACACACCTGCACGGCGGTGTCAGCTTAGCAAAGCTCATCAAGATGTACGGAAAACCACGAGCCCACATTTCACCGAGCAAATGTGATACTTTCACCAAGCTAAAGTTATCCTTACACCGAGCAAATGTTATCCTTTCACAGAGCAAATGTGATTGATCTCCGATGAGACTGTGGCCGGGTACAAAAGCGAGAGAAGCATTATCATGTGCCATGTCTATAAGTGAGGGCGCTCACGTTTAACCATACCACACGATCACCAGAGTCGTAGATCAGCGCTGTGTTCTTGTCTTGACCATGTCACGTGGCCAAGCCATCCAGATATTTACTTCTCTGTCTTCACATTGTTCTTTACCCCTGAATCTTGCCAGTTGTCACTTGGTTTGTTTCTTCTAATAACTTGTCCAAAAAATGTTGGCTCTCTACATTTCATTTCTCTAATCAGTTTACGATGTTCATGTGTTTCTTTGTAGGACTTGCTCCATGGTTCTCTGTCTCCCCACGATATTCTATGTATTGTCCTCAGAACCACATTTCCACTGCTGTTAGATATTTTCAGCTTCTCTGCACACATATCCACGTTTCATTTCTATACAAATGTACAAGTATAAACTGCATGTGTCAAAATGTATGAAAGAGACACTAGTTCGTAACTACACGCAGCCTTGCACGATCACCAAGGTAGATTGCTACACGCATCAACAAAACAATAAAACAAAAGGAAGCCATCAAGTTTAGCGATAATAATGGGTCAATCAATCAGGTGCCGTCTCCACAATGAAGGTTGGCTACAATGGATCTCCAGCACTGTCTCTCGTCCTGACTGTACATTCTGTCAGGCTGATGTTCGTCCATCTCTTGGTGTAATCTTCCCACTTTTATCGTTGCCTATCTCTTGCTCGCTTGCCTTCAACCTATTCTCTAGTATGATTTTTATAAATGTGTTATGTCTTTTAATGTGACCGAAATATTTAATTTGCCTCTTTTTTTATTTCTTTCATCGACTATCTCTTCATTCCCAGTTTTTCTAGAACCTTTGTATTTGATTGGTTTTGTTTCCATGAAATACGACATATTCTTCTGTATAACCACATCACTAGAGCCTCTATTCGACTTTCTAATTGCTTGTTTAATGTCCAGATTTGCGCACCACATAGTGATTAGATGGGTAACCTGCAATCATGATTGCAGATACCACATTTCCATCATGGGGAATTTTGGGAATTTTGGGGAATCATGGGGTAATTAGATGGGTAACCTGCAATCATGATTGCAGAAACCACATTTCAATCATGATTGCAGGCCAGAGTGGCCCATAAGTTTATCGCCCTCGCTCATAAACTTCCTGTGAGCTTTATTCCACACACCGCGATGTTGGACTTAATGTTAACTTCTCGTTCAGACAGCAATGATAAAATACTTAACATGAGATTGCTTACAAAAGCAAGTTGGGGTTGACAGCAACGCCCTACACAGGACATTCAAACTTGCAATAATGTTAGCATTGCGTCGTACCAAACCAGTCGTTCGGGATTGTTTACAATCCAGTCCACACCCACTCTTCTTGTACAAACAAACAGACAAGATAGTCAGTATAAAATTACCGTGGTAGACAATTCAAATTATTGTGTGAATATGTGTATATTTCAGCTAGAGGATTTATTTAATGTCTTAGTTTATGTTGTGTGATTCCTGCAGCATGTACATAGTGAAATGCTGCGAAACATACCCGGCAATAAATCGTGCAATCTATTGTTTGTGTCTTCGTTATTCAAATTCACTATGGGTAAAAATTGTTTTGGACTTTCATAGAAATTCATGAAAACGGAAACTGTGTTTATACCGAAGAAAAAGATAACACAACAATGTGACATTACAATAGGATGAAAACGGACGAAAACGTGCTTAACCAAATCAATAAATGCAAATATTTGGGGCAATCGTACCATCAGGTGGAATATGCATGGCTGAGATTAAGAGCAGAATTTTTTTTAGCATATCCTTTACAGGACATCGCTGCCAACACCAGCATGTTACCGATGTTGTTGATTTCTTGGCAACATTCGCTAAGTAGAGTAGTTTGCCATTGCTTTCTGAGCGGCCGCCTCACTTTTCCCGTAAGTTACCAACGCGGCGAGCACCGCTTCCAATTCTCGCGCGCTACCCTATGTGGATAAACGGGATTACTGAGCAAGTCGTTTAACCCTTAGGCCAGGGAGACGACAAGAGCAGAATGGGACACGTAAATAATGCATTTTGGGAGATGAAAAGTATGTTATGGTATAGTATTAATAACTTGCATTACATGTCAGAGAGAGAGAGAGAGAGAGGGGGGGGGGGGGAGAGAAGAGAGAGAGAGAGAGAGAGAGAGAGAGAGAGAGAGAGAGAGAGAGAGAGAGAGAGAGAGAGAGAGAGAATTAACTTTATTTTCAAAGGGTCACATATTGGGCACCCACGCCTGACTTAAATTCAGCGCTTCCAACGACTCATCTTTCGTACATCAATTACCTATTGTGCATGTTACATTCACATAGATAAAGCATTGTCAAATGATTGCAGTGAACATAAACGATACATATTTATTATTACCATGTTAAAAGACATGCAAGCAGGTAGGCAGGCAGGCAGGCAGGCAGGCAGGCAGGCAGGTAGACAGACAGACATACACATACACATGAACACACATTTACCTCATATATACACACATACATGCATACCTACATACACACTGTGAGCTGTGAATTTCGTGTGGAATGCTTTTGCATCGGTCCGCGGTTGTTTTTAGCGTGAACTGCGTGTTCGGAACGATGGCGGCCGGCTGTTGCTGGATTGACTAGTTTGCCTTTTCGGTTCACGAGTGCTTTTTTCGGGAGACTCCTTGGAGTCAGTGCTGTAGCTACGGAGTTCGTGCTTTGTGCGGCGCTTTCGGTGGGTCGCCCTGCAGAAAGAGACCAAGCCATGTGGGATAAGGACCACGCATCCCCCATGAGGTCATATTTGGCTATGTATTATCCTTCAGCTCTGAATCGGTTAAATAACAACTGATTCGGACAGAACAAGGTAATGTAACAACTGCGTGGAACAGAACGGCGCAATGCGATGAGAAACAATGCTGAATTCATGACACCTGCGTAAATACAGCAATCCGCAGGTGCAGTCGGTGCTGTATGGAATGACATAATGTGTTACTGGAATATTACAAAATGAAGCAGAAAAAGAAGAGCAATGAATGGCAGATATAGAACTTTATCTTATGAAGTAAACAAGACAGAAATAAACATCAGACGCGTGGCTCCTAACATTAACGCTAAAGAAGAACAACAATCGCTTTGAAACTATAAAAACGGGTTGAATTTGGCGTGACCATATCTGATACATTTTATTTTCTATTTGTGTCTAGCGTGTCGGCTGGCGTCTAATTATCTTCTTTATTGTTCTGTCAGTTTCTATGAAACAGAAGCAAACGTTTTACCATAAATAGTGAAGTAGATAAGTGTAGACAGGCAAATAAAGGAAACAGTATTTTTAGCAGCACATCTTTCCAGCATTTGTACCGCCATTGTCTGCTTCGAAGGTTTTCGAGTTAAGATATAATGTAAGAGACTCATGGCCATACCCCAATGTGTATTGGATATATTTGGCAACCCATTTTTATAGATTAAATAGCACTCGATTGGTGATATGGTCAATAACACGATACCCGCTTTTACTTTCCCGAATATTTCCAATGACATCCTTGAACGACCTGAGCGTCCGTGTCATCAATAACAACAATAAAATCCCAGTCTCGAAGGTGATTCGAACACAGAACCACTAATCCGACAGAAACGTGCGCTAGCCCAAGCGCTACCTCGGCTCCGGCCGTTAAAGTTAGTGGCATATCCTTTACAGGACGTAGCCATCACCTCCAGCAATTTGTGGCTGTTTGTGATTACTTGGCAAATTTACGTTCAGTAGTTTGCTATTGCTTTATGAACGACCGACAGTCATACTATTCTAGTAAAACCAACGCAAATCAGTCTGCTGCCAAATCGCCCACAGTTGTGTTTCGAGCACTGTATAGAATTACGTTAGTAATCTTTTCGGCACATAGCCACCCTTTATCTATGATATAAGGTGTATTTTTAATGACTGTGCGGTGTTTGAAAATATTGCCTGTCCAAGTTTTGTATTCACCTTCTGCAAAGTTCATGAAACATAATAGGTAAATACAAAACTCGGACTGGCAATATTTTCAAACACTGCACAGTCATTAAAAATACACTGTGTAGGCCTTGTACCTAGGAAATGAACACACATCCCTCGATGTGTGTGGGCTAGCATTCTAATCACTCGGACGCACGAACGCACCTTAAGAAACTGAAGGCTTGTAAGTAATGTAGTTGGTTGAGACATGGGATTACTTGTTTGTGATTGTGATATGTTAGTATATTGGCTAAATAGAATGAGTTCCGGGATGGTTAACCCGGTCAACAAATGCCCGCAGAAGTCGGATGTGTCGGCCTAAGGGCGCAAGAACGCAGCTTTGCTGTAGGCACAACGCAATCACATCCGGAAAAAAAAAAACAACTCTGGATGAACGAAGAAGAAGAATGAGTTGACTTTAAACTCTTTAGCAAAAGAGCCGAATAAGTAAGGAACCTAAGACAGGTCTAACAAACCGGTCTGGAATTTATGAGACCCTAAACAATAATGCTCGCGAAACTAAGGTGGATATTGAAGAAAATCCCTTTAGGTAAAGTCGCTGAAATTGCAATTACTCCTTCCCACGAAGCCTAAAGGCAAAAGAGGAACAATAGGCTTTTATTTTTGTTCGTTGATAAAGATGTTGTCGGAAACGTTCGCTTGTATCGGTGCCTGTCTATTTTTAGCAAACTTTAGGAAATAAAAGAAAGAAGAGTATGATACATTATGTGTTAATTTTAAAACAAAACAAAACACACACACACACACATTAATTGATGACAAATGCAAGAGCTATGGAGTTTTTAGAGATGACGTGGGGGAATATAGGGTGATGGGATCGCAGGCAGGCAAAAACAAGTAAGAAGCTGTAAGAATGTTAATTAGACCACACAATAATCGTGTAAAAGAAAGATGCGGCTATGTTAAAGAAAACAAAACAGGAAAAAAAAATCGAGTGAATGAAGCCTGGCAGGCACTAGCGTCTGGCATTCCATTCTTTGCGTAGCTATCGTACTATGTATGTAAGGCTGGCGTTAATTATAACATGTTGTGATTACATACCATGAAAGAACAGGATGGATGAGAATTTACAGTTCATAAACTTATTTTTTGTCTTCTTCTTCGACGTCCTCTTCAGCTGCTGCTACTGCTGCTATCTCCCATTCTCCCGATCCTGCTCTACTAAAGGCACTCTGGATTCGTTTTTGTTTTTTCATTGGCTTGGAATTAGCCTTCATCTGATCTTTTGTTTCCTGCATAAAATGCACCGCCTTCTGGAGATCGTGTAAGCTTCGATAGAGTTTTATAAACTAAGATTCTTTAACCGGCCACTCAAATGTGACTATTGAGTGTGTTGCGTCCTGTGCTGCAAGTCTAAAGATAATTGCATGGCCAATCATGTTCAATAGATATTAGACATTCCTATGAATGTGCATATATCTTTCTTGGTGCCTTTGTTAGATGTTTCTTTCGTCAATAGGCCCACATTTAAACGGTAAGAGATGCATGACTTCTATCGTGTAGTTTTAAAGGTATTTATTACCTTAGCCCGGTGAAGTTATGTCCTATGATCGAATCGAGTGTCACTGTAACTCTCAATCTGTTATATCTTGTGTAATGGAGTCAGCTGTTACGTTTACAACATATATTGGCTAGGAGGTCAGCATCGCGGAATGAATAAGACCGCTCGTTCTTAAATAGCCGGTGTGTTGATGGCGAGGTAGCGGGTTCAACCCCTACACCGGTTATTTGGATTAAATGTTATCTTCTCACGCCCTTGACTTGGGGACGAAAATTACAAGTACCTCTGAAGTCCGGGTGGTTTCGCCTGAAGGCGAGGGATACTGGTAATAGGGAAAAGCTAATCCATACGCAAAAACCAGTCCAGTGCATTAGAAGTATGAACACTTGTATGGACTACGCTTGAGTTCAAAAGCGAGGGAACAAAAAAATGTTGACTATAATGATTTCCAGCGGATTGTTATATACTTTCTACCAACAATTAATTATTTTAGAAATTGAGTATGGTCGCGATCTGCTGACAATATGGCAGAGCCAGAAACATGTGGCCATGAGAGCTATTTGTGGCTGCACGATTTGTGGCCACTGTGTGCAGCAACGTATACTTCCTCTGCCGTCCATGTATGATGATAGGCACAAGGTGGTCATGGGAAAAATATGTTGTAGGTTCGCTGTGGACTTGGCATACTCTTGTGCGGGTTGGATGACGTCAAGAGACACGGTCTGGAAAAAAAATGGCTGTTCTTGGATAGCAGGAGCTGAAGCAATTTGTGTATGTCTTTGAGTGTGTTCCCTTTGAACTCAAGCTTACATGTGCTACTACGTCCAGTGAGCTGGGTTACACATCTAGTTGGTGAATTGGTAGGATTGTGCCGGGAAAGGGATCGGTCATAGCACCGCCCAATAAGTCAGTCTTACATGAGTGATAGTCATATAGAGCCAGGGATGTTGGGAATAAACACGAGTGAGACAGAGGCGTCCGTGCAACAGATGTTAAGTAACAACTCATGCCCAAGTGATGCGATTATATACACGGATGGGTTTGTAGTGTGAGGTAAACGGACTGAGTCGGGCTTCACAGCAAAGGGTAAGGCGCGATGTGTGAAAATGGAGAGTCTGATATCACACATTCCAGGTTGAGAATGAAGGTGCAGGACTGCAATGGAAACGACATGATCCTCTTTGAGTGGCCTCCATTGCTTGAAGAGACGAAGGTCAACATTGCTAGAATTTGTCTTAACAGAATTGAAATACAAATCAGCAACAGGCAAACGGTCCAGGGTGTGACACAACTCCAACAATTCTCGAAGCATGCAAAATTAACGGCAATGACAAACTTGAAGGCCGGCAATCATGTAGTTGAAGGCATAATGTAATTGCCCAACGGTCAAGTGTATCACATCTCAACACGATAATAAAATATTAACAATTTACGTTTACCGGGCCTGCTATTGCCAGGTGGGACGGTAATTACAATAATATATCTTTGAAGGTGCTAGACCCTAATGACTATCAATTCCATGTCCCCGTCCTTCTGTCATTCCCAATCTGGATAAATTTCACCTTGCCGTGACGCTCTAAGTCCCGTTCTGATATATTCACGTCTGTCCATTATTTTGAGCTCATATATATCGTTCATGAATCTTCTCGTTATCCTCTGCAATATGTGTTGGCCATGATAACGTTGTCCTGCCTGTAAATATCTTCCACGTTCCAGATAACTTCAACGTGCTGCCTCTCTTGTCCAGCTCTCTGATCTGAATGTTTTTTGTTGTTGACAATTCTTCTGACGTATTCTGTTTTTTATGTTAGCTTCTTAGTTTCTATCAAGATTTGGTTCGCGCCTTTGTCACGAACTTCGGTTTACATCATATCCATTGTGCTACTACTTGGCAAACATAATATCTTGGATTGTCTGCCCATGACATGCGAATATGCGAGGAAATGCACAGACTGATAAGACTGGCTGCTGCCTCTCTTTTGGGGGCGATTTATATTATGAACTTGTGTGTCTTCTTAACAACGAAGGAGTTGTTTTAATTAATATTATTTTATAATTTTATGTAAGTTTTTCTTTAGATCGTTTTGTTTTTTCTATTCCCTGATTAAGATTTATATAATTGAAAGGTCGTTTGTTGTGTCCTGGTATATTTATTTTAATTTTATTCTTTTATTATTATATATTATTTTATTATTTCTCTGTTGGGAGGATTTTTACTCTGTGATTTATGTTCACCTTTATGAAGCCTGTTGTACGGAATGTATACTGTGTCCGTGTTTAGTATGTCTCATCTTTTCGCAGGAGCCACACATACTTAACTGATTGTATTTTATATAGTTATATCCTGCTGCAGCCGTTGCTTCTCTTATGTTATATTATGACAAGGCTGACTTGGTGAAAGCTCTGTCAGATCCAGTGGAAACTGCAGCAAAACAAACACACAGCCCACATCTGGAGATCGGCTGATTCAGCTGGCGTGGGGCTTATGGGCAGATAGTCTGGACGACGCTTAACGCGTAGAGAAAAACACGGGCGTATCTTCAGTCAGACTGCCACTGGCACCATCAGCATGGGTACTCTCGGTTGCCTGCTGAAGAAGACAGGAAATCCGATGGAATGTCCCCAATGCGATGATGTTGATTCTGCGTTTCATATTTCATATTTTGTATTTCATGTTCATATTTCATATTCATATTCATATTTCTTATTAATATTTCATATCCATATTTCATATCCATATCTCATATTCATATTTAATATTTGTATTTCATATTTATTTATGTCACATTTATATTTCATATTCATATTCATCCCCTACACTTACTATCTGTCACTATGATGGTTCAGTCTAACACCCACATTAAAGTGCATTGCCTCCACCTTTCCTTGCTGTTATTCTTGATATTATCGTTGATGTTAAACCGCTCTCTTTTTCTTCCAAACTGCCCTTCAACTGATTCCTCGGGTATAGGTTGTGTCCGCTTCTGACATTACTACATATTAACTTACTGATCACATTCTCCTGGATATCTCTGGGTTTAATACATTCCTTTCTTTCTTATACTAATCATCACCTTTGTGGTATTGTCTTTCCAGAAAATTTTCTCTTTAAAATTATTAGATATTGATTTACAATATCCTCCGGAGCCTGTACTCTAACACAAATAAGACAATTATTCTTTCAAACTCTGGTGTAGAGAGTTGGAGAGGCAACGGTTAAAGAAACGTTAAAACTATCATCTTTCAAATAGCGCGCCTAGAGAGAACACTCCATTGTTCCCTGCCAAACTTAATTAACAAGAAAGAATTCCTTAAGCGAGGCAGCAAAATAGATATGAGTACAATTATAACAGACAGGCTTTGTAACCAAGTTAGACGTGACCCCAATACCAACACCACGAATAGAACTCACGACAGATCCCCGGAGGGCAGCGAAAGTCAGGTCGGTCAAGGTAAACTTAGCAAGAATGTAATTTTTTTTTCCATATCCCTTACAGGACGTTGCAGGCAACATCAGCATTTTTCAGCTGCTGTTGATGTACTAAGCAATATTACGCTCAGTAGTTTGCCATTGCTTTCTGAGCGACCGGCTCATATACCCCGTAAGTTACCAATGCGGCGAGAACCGCTACCAATTCTCGCACATGTTACGTTACTGGCGAGAATATACGGGGTTACGGAGAAAGAAGTTAACCCCTAGGTCAAGGACCTAGGAGTTAACCCCTAGGTCAAGGACCTTAGGCAAGAATGTAATACTGCTCAAATAATAAGATAGAGAAGAGTAGGTACGATATAAAACGGCTGATCTTAGATCCATTTTTGTATAGACCAATATGTACTTGGCGAGTGATATGGTCAGTAACAAGCCGGCCGCCTTTACTTCCCAAGATATTCTCGACACCCTTTTTAGGCTGGGTCGACAAGGGTGTACATGTACATTATCTACCTTGATGCGGATCGAATCCATGATCGCCTGACTGACAGACAAGCGTCTAGCCATTTCGCTGTCGTGGTTTCCGACTTTCCTAGCAACGAGCTTACACAAGGTGCGTGTTCTTTCTGACAAGTATCCCGTCTATCCACTTAAATATCATGGTTCCTGGCTGGAACTGACCGAACTTACACAATGCGCATGCCCCTGTTTGACAGGAACCTCGTCTAGCCACTTAAATATGCGCGGTTTCCGACTTTCCTAGCAACGAGCTTACACAAGGAGTGTGTCCCTATCTGACAAGATCACATATACACTACACTATTGTGGTTCCCGACAGTCCTAGCATCGAGCTTACACGTGGAGCGTATCTCTGTGTGACAAGAGCCCCGTCTAGCCACTACACTATTGTCGTTCCCTCGCTGTCCTAGCCCCGAGCTTACACAAGGAGAGTGTCCCTGTCTGACAAGACCACATACATTTGGTGGATATAGATTGCTGTATAATTCGTTGGCTAAAAGTGCTCAAATTGGATGGCTGAGGTATGCGTGGATATCAAGCATTAGACACGCTTGTCTTTATTGCAAGGACGTTTGAAAGAAAGTTATCTACATATCCTTTACATGACGTCGAAATCAACCCCAACATTGGTTTAAAGTTTGTGAAGTACTGTGCAATTTTTAAGTTCAGTAGTTTGTCATTGTTTTCTAAACGACCGCCGCCAACACAATCGAAACCAATGTAAAGAGGATGTCTACTTCCATATAGTCTGCAGCTGATTTCGAACCCTCGAATCGGTGTGTCGGGGTGCTGAGAACCGCGTTCACTGCTCTGAAGCCACAACGTTGCAAGGATATATATGGATACATGAATGGGTCAAGCCGGAGTGCGAGGTAACAGTGGACTTGTTGACTTTAGGGGTGGGGGTAGCTGGAAGACTTACGATAGATAAGGATGCAAAGAAGACACACAAACAGTGCTTGAGTTTGTATCTAAATATGGTTTTGTCTGTGAGGTGATGTATGACAACAGAGGACGCAAGCAATTTACTAGTGCTTGAGTTTGTATTTTAGTATGGCTCTGTCTAATGCTTAAGTTTGTTTTTAAATATGGTTATTTCTAGTGCTTTAGATTGTGTTTAAGTGTGGTTATGTCTAGTGCTTTAGATTGTGTTTAAGTGTGGTTATGTCTAGTGCTTTAGATTGTGTTTAAGTGTGGTTATGTCTAGTGCTTTAGATTGTGTTTAAGTGTGGTTATGTCTAGTGCTTTAGATTGTGTTTAAGTGTGGTTATGTCTAGTGCTTTAGATTGTGTTTAAGTGTGGTTATGTCTAGTGCTTTAGATTGTGTTTAAGTGTGGTTATGTCTAGTGCTTTAGATTGTGTTTAAGTGTGGTTATGTCTAGTGCTTTAGATTGTGTTTAAGTGTGGTTATGTCTAGTGCTTTAGATTGTGTTTAAGTGTGGTTATGTGTAGTGCTTGAGTTTGTATTTAAGTATGGTTATGTCTAGTGCTTTAGATTGTGTTTAAGTGTGGTTCTGTCAGTGAGATGAGGTATAACAACAGAGGACACAAGCAGTTTACTAGTGATTGATTTTGTATTTAAATATGGTTCTTGCAGTGAGGTGAGATATAACAATGGAGGACATAAGCAGTTTACTTGTACTTGAGTTTGTATTTAAGTACAGGAAGGCCCCATTTAGCGTCGGGGTTACGTTCTTGGAAAACGCTACCTTAAGTGAAACGACTATAGCGAGACACTATTTCCCATAGAATTAAATGAAATAGTGTATTATGTAATATTTATTTTGATTGTTGTTGATATTTATTGGCCAAATAGAGGTGTGTTGGAGGGCGAGTGGTAAAATTATTGGGACGTAGATGCATTAAAACCACGACTCGCTTCAAAACTAGCATCAGCTCTACTAGTACTGTTCTCACCCGCTTTCTTAGCTAGATCTTCATAGAGAGACTTGCTTTCTCGTGTATTGCCAGCTTGCTCACAGGCATATTCCATTGGTTCTGATCTTCAATTAAGATGGCCAATAGTGCTTCCATGTTCTCCATAAGAGTACTTCTGGTACGAGTGATCTGTGAAGCACTCGAACGGGTTACGTTTTAGCACCCTCTTTGATTTTGTCAGCACCTGCACGAATTGTGCTTATCTTGGTTGGAGGTAAACCATGCACTTTACCGATATCAATAGCCCGATCACCAGCCTCATAACGACGTCACACATCTAACTTCACCTCCATAGTAACACTTTTCATGGTTCTATTACAACCAGACACACTATCAGCACTTAGTGTGCGCTTTGAACTCATAATTATGGGTGATTACACGATACAATCCTGGAAAAACGCACTGCACAAAATGTAAAATGGCGAAGTTAAGGCAGCATAGCAACACAGGTGACGACGTTATAGCGAAACGCAGCGACGTAAAGTGAAGTTATGTCCCATTGTGACAACTACATTATAGCGAAACGACGTACACCGAAGAGACTTATGGGTTTTGCAGTGAGGGCGGATACAGTAATATAAGGAACAACCAGTTTAATCATGGAGTTTGTATTTTAGTTTTGTTCCGCCAGTGAAGGAAGTATGATGAAACGAATTCACAGTAATTTACCGCCAGTATGTTTATGGAACGGTTATCATTAACACTTTTCGACATTTTCTGACAGCTATGGGTTTGTCCAGGCTACAACGATATCAATATCGATGCCGTGTAAGCTATCAACCATTAGTCAATGGCATAATACTAAGAATAGCCCAACATGCATTCTTGTCAATTTGATCTAAAAAATAGTGTTGGTGCACAACCAGTATCCTGCCCAGCCTATGTGAAATAATTAAAATAAAAAGTGGCATTAACTTTTCGGATAAAGGATACCTAACACTTTAATTAGCAGTCTCGTAGCCCGATGGGTAAAAGAAATCTAGATGTTAAACTTCGTGTGCGCTGAGAGCGGTGTTGAGTACACCGGTTAGGTCAGTTGGACTTCAGCGTTGACTTCTCGTTCAGAAATAAATGGCAAACTACTGAGCATCAAATTGCCTAGAAAATGATCTTGGGGAAGGGGTTAACTGTAACGTCCTGTAAAGCACATGCAACATTTAAAATAAACCTTTAGTTAATTGTTATCAACCTGGACACATTGACAGTATCTGCACATATGGGTGGGGTATTGGTGCATGATAAGGCAGACGTGGTTAGGGTCATCTGAGATAGTAGTGTGGAAGAACAGATACTCCACCATTGCCGGTAGATACGGATGCGACAGAGAGTGTCCAGGGGATCTGGCCACGCTTAATTCTCCTAGGAAAGGCGAGACGGACATACAGTCATATTACAGATGGCACCTTTAGTATTGGAACTCTTCGTTGGTTGTTGAAGATGAGGACTCAGCGCTTATGGAAATGTCCTGAGTGCTGTGATACCGGTTATTGACTCAACTCAACTTAACTTAACTTAACTCAACTCAACTCAACTCAATCAACTCAACTCAACTCAACTCAACTCAACTCAACTCAATTCAACTCAATTATCAATTTGTATTTGCAATAAAGTACATGTAACTACAAATCCACGTAGTGAAAATAACGTGGTAGTACTTCCTCCCTGTAGTTTTATTGTTTGTACAATTTAATATAATAGAGTGGCTTATACGGCTGTAATAATTCCACAGACCGCAAGCTGTGCGTTAAATGTAATCAATAACTTTGCCTGTATGTATGATGGATACTATTTGCATTGTGTAGTATAGTACATTGTGGTTACAATCATAGAATACTACTTCAGCAACTTGACTGTTGCCCACGTGTGTACTCAGTATTTTACTTGTGAATTTCAGCTACAAGGCAAGCTAGTCACTCAATGGAGAGTCAATTCTGTTTGTGACCGAGACATTTCAAAGGGTGTACCGATTTTTCAGGTGAGTAAAACTCCGTAAAGTTGCTTTTCTTTATTGTTGGCTGTTAATGCCTAAAACTTTGTTAATGTTAAACTTCTTTGTGTAAGCTGTACGTACTTTCTGTATTATATTTCTTTAGCCGTATTAATATTATTTATACGTGAAAATTACCACTCCTTTGTTATTCTGTCTGTTTATTTTACATGGCTGCTTATTTGTTACACGTTCCATGTAACTTTTGCAGTACTTTGTTCCTTTATTGTCAAAGGAAGCGGCAGTCCTTTGACGATGAACTGTGCTTCGTTTTGGCATTCTGGAGACGGCATTATTTATAGTGAAATGTATTTTACATCTGTCCAAGGTTTTGTGGCGTGAACTGCATGCTCGGAAAAGTGCGTAGCTGGCTAGAAAATATTTAGAAACCGAACAACAACATCTAGAAATAGCTGCATGTATGGCGGCTGGTTGTGACGCAGAAGTGACCGGTTCTTTGCTTTGATTTCTAATGACTGCCGTTTCCATATATGAAGAACTGTATTTTCGTAGAGGACTTTTGTATAGGCATTCTGGCAACGGCATTATGTACAGTGAATTTTTTTTTTTTTTAAACATCTGTTCGAGGTTGTTTTGTTGCGTGAACTGCATTTCGGAGATAAAATGGCGTGGCTGGCTAGAAAACATCTAGAAACGGAACGCCAACATCTAGAAGCATCCAGACTTTGTAAGTGAACATCTGGTTGGGAAAGTGACTGCCACTTCCATCAATGAACGTTTCGTGGAGGACTTTTTGTGGTAACATTCTGGTGTCGGCATTATGCACAGAGTGCCTAAGCGGGCTGTTAGTTAGTTAGTTAGTTAGTTAGTCATGGTTCCAACTTCACAGCAACGGGTCGTCCCCATTATGCTCCGTTCCTGTGCCAGTGAATATCACATAAAACGCTCCCCACTGCCCAATGTGAAAAGTGGAAAAGACAGGAGTCTCGACAAACAACAGCCCGCACAGATACACTGTGCATAATGCCGCCGCCAGAATGTCAACACAATAGTCCCCCACGAAACATCCAGTTTATCTCTGATGGAATCGGCAGTCATTTTCCCATCTGGATGTTTCCTAGATGTTCACCCACACAGTCCACGAAAATACAGTTCATCGTCGATGGCAGTGGCAGTCAACCAGAAGCCCAGCAGCCACGCATTTCTGCATAAGGCAAAAACCGGTCAACTCTGGGACATAGCCAGCTGCCATCGCTCCGAACATGCAGTCACGTTCCAAAAAAACCTTGGGCAGATTCAAAAGCATTTCACACGAAACTCACAGCTCACAGTGTCGCGCCACGCACTCACTCAGTAGCAGAGCGACGGAACCATCACGCCTCCTTAGTCGCCTCTTACGACATGCGTGGTAGGCTACAGTGTTGCTATTCTTTGCTTCCCTTATGGGCCCCGACAACACACGGGAGTTGTTTTTCAACAGCGGGCTGTTGTTTGTCGAGACTCCTGTCTTTTCCACTTTTCACATGGGGCAGTGAGGAACATTTTATGTGATATTCACTAGCACAGGAACGGATCATAATAGGGGCAACCCGTTGCTGTGATGTTGAAACCGCGACTGAACTGAACTCTTTCTTTATTAGGCCGGCCATGGGGTTATGAATGCAATTCACAATCCCGCCTATCGCTTTCGAAACACAGCTGGGGGCGATTTGGCAGCAGACCGCCTTGCGTTTGTTTCCCATGCAAACATATGAGTGTCGGTCGTTGAGAAAGCAATGACAAAATACTGAACGTAAACTTGACAATAAATCATTGAAACCCATAAAATGCTTTGGTTGACTGCGGCCTCCTGTAAATGATATACAACTAACTTTTGTTTCTTTATGAGTCGTCTGCCTTGCGCTGTAAAGGTCGTTGGTTCATTTTCGAACAACGTCATTCAGAACACGTGTGCAGATTTTTAGGAGACGCCTATGGTTCTTTGCATGAGCTACAGAGTTAGTTCTTTGTGCGATGGTCTTTGTAAACGTTTTCTCGTTCGACGGAAAGACTCCAAGCCAGATGGGTAAAAAAACACGTGCAATAAAGTAGATCGCATGTCATTTAACCTTCCGTATAGTAAATGACTGTAAAATCAAATCATGCTATATGTTATACTTGTGTCTCACCCTGTAATTTAACCAATATTGCTGCTAGTTTGTTATTTGTACATTATTTGCCATTTTCGTGATTTGACTATTGCCCTTCGCTGTACCTGACTTTCATACACAATCCTTTAGTGTCCAGCTGCTATTTGTGCACGTCTTTCTTTAAACTATTTCTTTAACATGTTGCCATTATTGCGTCAGGTAATTTGTTTCCGTTGTTTCTTTCTCCAGCTGATCTTTGTTTGGAATTTTTTCCATTGTCCTAATCAGTTGGTGACCTGCCTCATCAGTATTGCTGCTTGTCGTGATACTGTATTTTTTTTTTTCTTTTTCGCCAATTGCTCAACCGTAGTATGTGTATGTCTATTCTGTTTTTTAAATCCTCTTTTTGTTGTAATACTTTCTTTATGCCCGTTTCGTCAATATTGTTGATTGTTTTTGTACTTTTCTTGGTAATTTACAAACTGCTTATTTGCTCTTACCTGCTTTCAGCGGCCACTCCTACCGTATTTCTGTCAGACACTTCATGAAATGTAAAGGAAAATTCTTAAAAAGAGATTTGAGACTGGGAGAAAAGCTTACAACGATTGTCTGAAACAGGCTCATGAACATAAAACACTGTAGACACCTATCAAATAGAGGGAAACGCTGTTCTTTGATCATTGAATGAGAATAGAGACATTGGAGAACATCGTGACGACTGGAAAGATCAGCTGGAGAAAAGACAGAGGCAGTACAAGAGATTTATCCCCTGACGGTCTAAGACGACGGTGTTCGGGAATATCATCAATATAGTTGACCCAGAACATAAAAGAGCGAGATCTGTGTAGAAACATGAATGTGTAAGCCACTTTATACGGCACATGATTATGATTACTCCAAGCAAATCTCTCACATGCTCCACTATATATATATATATATATATATATATATATATATATATATATATATATATATATATATATATATATATATATATATATATATATATATATATATATATATATGAAAACTATTTTCTGAAAATCTTTTCAACTCCTCTTGATAATGTTAGTCCGCTATCTCAGAGGTATTCGATCTGATGCTCGCATTCTCAGACAATGGCGAAAAACATGAGAGGCACATTAAGGTCGCTAAGGATCCCTTATCAACTGGAAATCCCGAACAACAGGCCGTACAAGCCGCTGCTATGGCAATCTTCCACAATTATATAGCCTAGTAGAATATTCATCGTATTTGTGAAAGAGGCAATGCAGTCGCAAACTGACCTGAAGTCAGATGTGTCAGATAAAAGGCGGAAATATTGCAGCTTCGCCGTAAACGGGCACTGGTCGTCATCACGTCTATTAATACGAACGTGAAAGGAGAATAAAATATCTGTAGTGTAATGCTTTCACTGCCACAGGTTCTTTGTTTTATGTAATTGTTAATATTACTCATCTTTTGTGTCATGCACGCGTTCCTTTACCTTTCTTTTATTTCTTTAATTTCTCTACTTATCTTATACTCACTAATTCCATTAATCTATTGTGACTACTGCTTATTGATTAATGAAAACACAAACAATTAGTTGCATAATTTATTGCCTATCATGTTTCTCTGAATCTCGCCAGGGGAATGCTGTCGAAATCACTCAACGTAAAACAGAGTAAACAGAGTAAGTCCTTAAAACTGAAATACATAACACACATGTTTTAACTAATTTAAGTTGACTATCAAATATGACTCGCAATACATCGTGCAACTAGCGAACAGAAGCAAAAGTAGCTCAAAGAGAGCCTCTCTAAACCGGTTTAAACCACCATTTCCATTTCCCTCCTGTCAACAAGGAGATGTGTAAATTTTATTTTGCGTGTTGTATTTTATTATCTGTTTATGTTGTCCTGTCCTTGACAAAGGTTCTTAGAACCGAAAATTCGGGTATTCCTTTGTGTTCTATATCACTTATTTGTATTCCATTACTCCATTATTATATACTTATTTATTGTTTCTGGGTTTTGATGTTTTCACTTGCGGATACAGTCCTTTGTAAGGTATGTACATTGTGTCTGTGTTTAGTATCTCTCCATTTCGCAGGAGCTAATATACCTAGTTGTTTGCATTTCATATTGTGCAACTAATTGTTTACTTCTATATTGTTCAAATTCATAACGAGCAAAAATTGTTTTAGATTACTCCTTATTGCATATATTTATTTCTTCATCATCATGTGTCGAGCCGGTAATGATGGGCGGTCATGTTTCGCTACCTCACACGATTACCAGAGTCGCGGATCGGCCCTGTGGTCTTGTTTCGACCATGCCAAGCCATCCAGGTATTTACTTCTCTGTCTTCCCCTTGCTCTTTTCCCGACAATCTTCCCAGTTGTCACCAAGTTCTCCAATTTATTTCTTATTATAACGTGTCCAAAAATTGTGACCTCTTTACGTTTCATTTCTCTAATAAGTTTAAGGCTTTCATTTGATTTGTTTATGTGTGTGTAGGACTTGGTCATATTTATTTGCCTTTGTAATTTAGGTAAGTATACACTAAGGACGTTTTTACACACCTTAAGGCATACTTTACATATGGTGCTAGACCCCTATGGGCACTCGCCGAATAATGTAGTCAGTACTACATTGCCTTCTTTACTTCCCAAGACATCTTCTTGCACCCATTTAGGTTGAAGAATCACCTGGGAGTCTCGGTGATTTTTTTTTTTTTTTTTTTAATTTCAATTCTTCCAGATGCTGTTCAAACCGCGCCGGCAGGCAAACTAATCTATCACAGCCACTAATCTATCACAGCTCTCATATTTCTACGCATAAAACCGCTTTTCTTTCATTATTTAAACAAAAATCAAATCGTGCCAGCACCAATTATCCCTCTCACCAAGTGAAAACACCAACAGCTAACACTATGTAACAATCGTTGAGCTTCTTTCCTCGTGCTTACAACAGCGATTCGGTCTCACAATCCGCGCCTCAACCGAACACAACGGACGTTGTTAAGTCTAATAACTACCTCGAACAACCTGCCAATTTGGCTATCATCCCGACTATTAACAAGCCAAGATACTAAATCAAACGCGTCAACCATAATACCCCGACAGCTTAGCCCAGTCTGTGAGCGTCTTTATCGGGATGCAAACACTGGTGATTTAAGTGAGGACAGCTGTAAAACCTACACTGAAGGATAGCGGCAGGACATACTTGGGACGATAGTTAAGGATAAATAACTTGTAACTAACAAGATGGCGCTTCCAGGTCCGGTAACTTTACAATAAAGCTAACGATCCCTGGATGTGCTTGTCTATTCGAACCACGGGAGATCTAGCGAGAAGTGCTTCCGTAATAATGTGAACACGCAATATAATACTCTGTGTTTATTGTTGTCTTGGCTGAATAGATCAGACACACATACACACACGCGCGAGCGCGCACGCACACAGAGACAGAGACAGAGAGAGAGAGAGAGAGAGAGAGAGAGAGAGAGAGAGAGAGAGAGAGAGAGAGAGAGAGAGAAACATGTAGCTATAGGGCCAGAACGGTGCTTTTCGAATGTGGAGGGATAGAACAGTGCTTCTCAAATGTGGAGGGCTAGAACAGTGCTTCTCAAATGTGGAGTGCTAGCAAAGTCTTCGCAAATGTGTGACTGCCTTCATCTTGTCTTTCAGACTGTATCACCAGTTATTGATACATACACTGTTCAGACACGCCCTTTTCTTTTGTTATTGTCTATTTTACATTGAAATCCTTACCGCAACCTGGATCTATCAAACGGCGCCATGAATTTGTCCATGGTCAAAGAGGAGAGAAAAACTGACGTGCTGAAACATTGAGTTAGTTGCGTGACTGACATATGAGTATTCCAATACAGCAAGTGTTCCTGGCCGAATATTAAAAACACATGTACTTTCCTTGTATCGCGGAAGATTATTGCATTGTGAAAGAGCTAACGTAACTATACCTAGGGTTTTTGTTAGACGAACGAAAGCAATTGTCTAGCTATGACACTTTTAAATCACATACACGCAAAAATACATATATTTATATATGATATTATCTTTCTCTCTCTCTCTTTCTCCACCCCCCCCCCCCCCTCTCTCTCTATCTCACCCCTCCCTCTCTCTCTCTCTCTCTCTCTCTCTCTCTCTCTCTCTCTCTCTCTCTCTCTCTCTCTCTCTCTCTACAAACACACACATCTATTCTGGGCTCTGTCTTCCACTGTCCCACTTAGAGTCATCACGGGAGAGATGAGATCAATCCCTAAAATGGAGATGGAAAAAACTGGGGAAGACATAAGCAATGAGAGACCGCAGGGATACGAACATCCTAATTAAAAGCAAATACGTTCCTCGGCATGCCGATTCAGATTTTGGTTGTAGAGATTGTGAAATGGGTGCTGCAAATACAAGCTGCATGTTAATATGTTGAGCCAGATTTCTCCAGTATGCTCGGGCCAAATGTAAATATTCTTCTACTTTTTCTTCGTTCACCTTCAGTCGTCAATAAGAGTCAATATAGAGGAAACAGCAGTCAACTTAAGCTGGTTTACATCCTAATTACATCTGTTCTCATACGGGACTGTGTACTCCAACATACTTTTACTATTCTGCATATGACACTCCTGCAATAAATATTTAGCAGTCATTTTACAAATGTCCCAGTCTCATTCATCCGTAAGATGGTTACATATCCTTTACAGGACGTCGCAGTCAAACCTATATATATATATATATATATATATATATATATATATATATATATATATATATATATATATATATATATATATATATATATATATAATTTTTTTTTTTTTTGCTATTTGTGATTTCTTGTCAAGTTTACGGTGTTTTTGTTTTGTTTTTTTAAATCTTTTGCTATTGCTTTCTGACCGACTGACACTCACACCAGTATAAAAACCAACGCAGTGCGATCTGCTTCCAAATAGCCTGCAGCTATGTTTCATACTCGGTATGCGGCTTTATGAATTGCGAGCGTAACCCCAGCTCCACAGCTCTGACTCATTGACCAGTATAGCTATCTTTAGTTTATAAAACATATGGCACTTCGCTCTCCGGTGTCCTATGCGGAGACTGAAGATTCATTACTTGTTATTTTGGGTTGAGTTGATAAGATGCCTGGAGGGCTGGGTGCTTGTATTTGTCACGTCATAATTAATCATGTTGCGCAGCACTATTTCGTTAAGCTTATGGCTAAGTACATCCAGCCTGGACAAACGTTTTGTCGTGTTTGCTGTTTCTAGCCTTTGATCGTCCCCACTCTGTCTATAAGGAAGCAGGTTTTGTAAAATAAATAAATAAATAAAACAATGCATCTTACACTGTTTGATATATTTGTTCAATAGGTGGCCATGCGTTGGTAGAATAAAAGTGGGTTTGGACCAAGCATAGTACACAATGAAATGTACAATTTTTATCATGTGAATTTAGATTCAATGAGCATTGAAATTGCGGAAGATACCACGAAACAAAACAAATAACACGATGATCCTAGCATGGCTATATATAATCCTTATGTCCAAACGGGAGGTCGTATCTGACGATATATTATCCTTCGGCATTGAATAAATTAATATAACAGCACTGGTACTGTGGTTACTGCGCATGTTTTCGAGATAGCGGGCCGAGTTAACTCTTCAAAGGAAGCAGGATGCCCTCTATTATCTCTCCCCATAATGAGTGGGGGTTTGGGTTCAACTATGTCCCATTATATCATGGGTACCGGATAATGTTCTGTATTGTCTGGCAAGGAAATTAGCGAAGAAGGGAAATGGCCACCCCAAAGCGTTATGTCGCGGTTCAGAATATATCAAGGGCTTACGCTTCAAATCACAATGAGAGTATCAGCTATGAGTTTACTTTCGCTTGTTTTATATTAGATGGGTTAGTTAGATGGTCGTTTGGGTGGATGGTTGGTTGAGTGGATGCTTGGTTGGATGGATGGTTGAGTGGATTGTTGGTTGAGTGGATGGTTGATTGGATGGATGGTTGGAATAGATGGTTGGTTGAATAGACGGTTGGTTGGTCGATGGTTAGGTGGATGGATGATTGGGTGGATAGTTGTGTGGATGGTTGGGTAAATGGTTGGTTGAGTAGACGGTTGGTTGAATGGGTGGTTGAGAGGATGGTTAGGTGGATGGTTGGTTGACTGGATGGTTGGTTGGGTGGAAGATTGATTGGGTGGATGATTTGTTTGGTGGATGGTTTGTTGGGTGGATGGCTAGTTGGGTAAACTGTTGGGTGGATGGTTAGTTGAGTGGATGGATAGGTGGATGGCTGGTTATGTTGATGGTTACTTGGGTGGTTAGTTGGTTAGGTAGATGGTTGCTTGCTTCGTTGAATGTTTGACTGGTCTCTTGGACGGTTGATTCCTTGCGTAGTTGTCCATCCTCTTGGAGACTATAAGTTACACTTAAGTCCGATACATGGATGAGCAGGTCAGCTGAAATGTGATTGCATCTATCGGCGTGAGGTCGGTATAGACACTGTTATCCTTACCCTGTATCAAAGTATAATTTACACTGGTAACGTGTAGCAATGTTCTCATCCCCATCTCCAGCTGGTGTTTAAGACGTGTTGAAACTTAACATTTTCGGAGAAACACACACACGCACACACGCACACACATGTAACGAGGTCATGACACAGCGCCGCTCATGCCGGCTGGCTGGGATTAGGTCTAGTTTGGTCATATATAATGAAACGAAAAGGTAGGTTCAGACCCCACCGATAAACAGAAAGCACACACAGGTGTACATACCTCGCGGGGACCTCAGACCAGGTGACGAGAAATCACAGTTGGAGGAAAGGAAATAACATACTATTACGATGACTAAGAACCGTAATAATAAATACGTTAAAATGTAGCACTAATGTTCGACGCTTCGGTCGTAACAACCTTTGTCAATAACAGTACAATCATGACTAATAACAAATGTAATTATAAATTATAACATGCAAAATGACCCCCTCCCCACCCCCCCACCCCCACCCCCCTCTCAACAACAAAAAAACCAACACAAAAACGTTACTGGATGTTTAAAAAAGGAAATGATGAAGGTTTGTAATATGTCCCCACAGGCGTTAAGTATGACATTATCTACAGGCAATCACATGTCTAGCGGGATTGCGTTGTGAGTAACAATGCATGTGATGGTAGCTAATGAAAATAGAATATTATATCGATGTTCGTCCATCATGAATGACGTTGGCCATTCATTGACGATGACCATTCATTACACTACATCTTTGATTTGATGAGGAACGAATGACTTGCGCTTTGGTTTTGTATAGCGAGGAGGTGGTCGCGCAACACCCTCGTCCCCGCTCCCTCGTCTGTGACCGTCTAGCTCCAGTGGCGAGCATGGCAAGACGACTGGAAGACGGACACAGATGCAGTGGACGTTAGGCTGCCACGGCCAGTTATCCCTGTTTATGTCGGCCCTTCCGTCAATCCCTTTAATTTTCAGTTTTAAGACACGCGTAGCGACAATCAATGAGCGTATGATTTCTTTTAGGATCAACACAATTTCCTTCACCGAAGACGGACTGACCGCCAGAGCAGACCACACACAACATGAGGCGAGAGTCTGCCCACAGAAGATGCTGCTCGTCTAAATTGCGAGCAGATCTCCCGATTTACGGTTGAGTCTCTCCAGCGCAAATGTGCACATGGCGACTGAACGGACAGACGTTCATGCACACGCAAGCCGAGATTAGCATCGCAAAAGCTGAGACAAGCGTATGACTACATTCTTGAACATATGACTACTGGCAGGATCAACCAGATATCTATCGGACAGACGGACTATTCACGCACACGCAAGCCAAGAGTAGCATCGCTAAAGCGCGCCCTCCCGGTACAAGGTGATACATGCAAAACCACTGGACGCCTACCGACGAGCTTACAATCTACGCCGGCAGGACTAACCGAAAAAAAAACGCTATACCAGCTTACTGACTGCAGGCCCACTACTCATCGAGAGAGAGAGTGGGCGCTTATCGAGACTTTGTCGAACGGTCGTACAAATTTTGCTCTTTTGCCCGCTCAAACCACGACCCTGGCTGCACGATGCGGTTACATTCTTGAAACGCCTGCCTCGCTAACTCACGTTGGCTGGGAAGATCCCATTTTGGTGCACCTCACACAGCCATCCGAGACAACGAACGCTAGACGCGGAACTGATCTAGCGAACCAGACCAGCCCCACAGAATATTATATACAACTATAAGAACAACAGAAACATCAGTCTTTGGTCATGCAATGAGAAGAGAGGCATTGGAAACCGGGGTTACGAATGCAATTCGTTATCCGGCATATCACGTTTGAAACACAGCTGAGGGAGATTTGGAAGCAGACTTCCTTGCGTTGTTCCCATACAATGGTATAAGTGCCGGTTGTTCAGAGAGCAGTGACAAACTACTGAACGCAATACTTGACAAGAATCACATACAGCCAAAAATTGCTGGGGTTGACTGCGACGTGCTGTAAAGGATATGCAACTACCTTTACTATATGAAACTGTGATAGCCTCTGTATCAAAAATATTGTGTGTCATATGCAGGACGTTGTGATCAAACCTTGTTTGATTTTCTGGACAATGTGAATAAGTATAACGACTCATGCTGTATATGCACACACACATAACCACTCCCTGGGGAAGCCTAGCAGTACTGAACGAGTCTGAGAACAAAGTAATGTGTATTGATTAGCTATCATAGAGGGATTATGAAAGAAGATTTCATCAGAGAACAGGCTAGACTTTAAAAAAAGAAAACAAAGGGGGCGATGGGGGGAGAGAAGGGGTGTAGCTGTGGTTGAGAGGTTACGGTATCTGCATATACTCAGAAGAAAATACTGTACTATTACCGATGGGAGGGTGCTGCAGGGTTCTCACTCACTTCCCCAAGCTGAGAAACTAGCGAATTTTAAGACATGCGTTGGAACTTTACATTTGCGGACAACATATAAACATGTAACGAGGTCATGACCTAGCACCGCACATACATGACAACATAGTATTATGTATTGATTAGCTATCACAGTGGGACTATAAAAGAAGATTCAATCAGAGAACACGCTAGGCACTAAAAGAAGAGTGGTAGCTGTGGCGGAGCGGTTAGGTATCTGCACATACTCAGACGGTACAGGTTCCATCTCAGCACAGCACTAGGAATATTTCCAGGAGCCACTGTTATCGAATAATATCACACACCTCCTGGATTCTTGGGTAGTGAGATCGGATACCTAGCCGGATCGGATAAGAGCGAAAATCACGAGGCCTTGTGCGCATGCGTGCACGTTACAAAATCCAAGGCAACTGAAAATATCAAAGAGAAGGCTGCACCACCGCAGCCCAGGCAAAATTGTTGGGAAAGGAATCCTACACTGAGTAGACCGAGTTCTTTTCCTGGGATGAAATCTCTCTATTGGAAACAAATCTTACACTAATGCATGACCTTTGAGGTGACTATGACACATTCCCCTCGAAAGAGATTCGAAAAATAAGGAAGTGACACAAACAAATGTAAAACGGTGCACACCGTTCTTCAAAGTAAACTCCTGTCGCTATTTGGATGTGTAGGTTCAAATCCAGTGTACCTAATGATGTATTATGTTGTTGTTGTCAATTGGTACTATTTTATGGACTGTGTTTTCTACATCTTTCCATTGCCATATATTAACACCAATCAATACTTGCCATATTAATATTTAATTTAATATATAGCTCTTTCTTGCCGGATATGTGGTGAATGCGTAATCCCGCATACCGAATTCAAAACACAGCGACGGGGGATTTGGCAGCAGACCGCCATGCGTTGGTTTTCATTAAAATGATATGCGTGTTGGTCGTTCAGCAAGCAAATGCAAACTACTGAACGTAAACTTTACGAGAAATCATAAGCAGCCAAAGAATGCTAGTGTTGACTGTGACTCAATGTAAAGGATATACAGCTAACATAAATGTGTTTCTTGCTTATTTTTAACTCAAACAGATACTGGTAAAGAAGTCACTACTAGAATATTCTCTGGACAAAAGAAAAGACAAAAGACCCAAATCGCGCTAGAGATTTGAACACATTATTCAGAAAGACGTCACCACCTTGGCGCAATTACAGAGATAAAGAGTGTGTTTGGCAACTCTTGCCAGAGCGGCAGTTTTTTGATAAGCATGATTGTATTTACAGCGCTGTCCTTGGTTGCACGTAAATAGCAAGGGGCGTAAACTACCTTTGATCAGCTCTGCAAGTGCTGGGTTCTGTCCCTTCACCTTATGGCGGTATAAAACGGTGTGCGAGTTTTACCTTATCACGTAAAATGGAAACGAGGTTAACCTAAGACATGTTAAACGCATTTTCACCGCGTTTCTTTTATCGAAAACAGAAGGTGAACCTGGAGTGAAACTAGGGAGAGGTCACTGAAAGATTGTGGGAAAGCCATCAATCTCAACGGGGCTTTGTGGTAGGGAAACATGAAACTAGCATTGAGTGTCTGTCTGTCTTCCTGTTTCCCTACAAACCTACCTATCTCTTTATTGTTTCCATTTTAAGTGTTTCATGTAGAAATTAAATTTTTAATTTTCATGATAGTGACTTATAAAGTGGGGGTTATAGCTGCACTAGATTTTATTAGAAAGCAGCAAGTCAAATGGTTTGGCCATGCAAGTAGGTTACCAACTAACAGAATACCACAACAAGCAATGATGTACAGACCAGATGGAAATAGAGGAAGAGGCCGACCACGTAAACGATGGACACAGGGAATAACAATGGGAATATCGATACATGAAGCCCATAAGCGGGCACTCTCCAGCTGTTTATACTTCACCTGGACACCGCTAGATACAAGAGGAACATGATGAAATGAGATGAGATAGTGACTTATTGCATAATATACTGTTTATTTTTGCAAGACATATAGACAGACATACATAGAACAGACATAATTATGAGCATCTTGAGGTACGGACGACAAATCAACAGGCAAACCGACTGACGGGACGAACTTGCTGGCAAGCAAGCAGAGTGTCCAAACTCAATTCGTAGAGATAACATTAAAAGAGATGGGCGTGAGTAAAATTATCACATCCAGGATGCAAGACAAGAGACAGGCAAGAAGGCGACTGATTGCATCCGGCATCTGATGGGGTTAAAAAATAATCCGAAGGAGTCAGTGAAGATTACCACTTCTAATTATACATAGAAATGAGCTCATTTGCGAAGAACTGAGTCTTTCTGATGATATTAGAATACAGGATACAGGAAATTCCGTAGGAGACAAATTCGTACTACTTATACTGGCTAAATATAATCTTACTGTATACACCCAGGGTTGGTGAGAAGTACGATTTCCGCTGTTAATTAGAAAAGCGTCAAGTCCTAATCGTGTTCGGAACGATTATTAGGTTACCAGATTTGCAAGGAAATAATATGCCATCGTGACCCCGGGGGTAAATAATGTGAGGCCTATCCTTCTCGCATAAGTCAGAGGTAATAGAAGGGGGCTAATGCTCACTTCACATGTTACTCAGTGCCTCGTTATATGAAGTATTTTAAAGTGTAGGCCGTATTTAGTTACTGCCCTGGAAAGATTGAAAGATAGAACATATTGCCACCAGAGAATATTAATGGAACCAAAGATCAATTTGTGTGTGTGGAACGCAAGTATAAACCAGTGCATTATTTTCGCAAGATTAGATTATAAGGCAATTACAAAGCTAGATTTGTAGTCGGATGGCATGTTAAATGGAATACATGATGTGAACATGATGATTATTTTCGCAAGATTTGATTATAAGGCAATTACAAAGCTAGATTTGTAGTCGGATGGCATGTTAAATGGAATACATGATGTGAACAGCGAAAAAAAGTGAATCATAAATCAAATCAAATCAAATCAAATCAAATCAACTTTATTTTAAAAGGGTCACAAATTGGACACGCAGGCCCGTCTTACATTCGGCCCTTCCAATCACTCATCTTTCGATCATCAAGAGCATTATACATTCACATAGGAAGAAGAAAAAAACATTGTGAAACGAATGTTGTAAACATAAATAAGACAAGTTACCATGTTATGACGCCCATCTCCCACCTACCCACACATCGCCCCACCCACACCCACACCCCCACTTACCCACATACGCACACCCAGGGACACATAATACCCCACCAACCGACCCATCTCCCTCCCGCACATCCCCCACCCGCACACACTGCCCTCACCTGTTCCCCCAACCCAAACACACTCGCCACCCACACAAACATCCCCCACCAACCCATACATCCCGTGCCAACCCACATACACATCCTAGCCCACACACCCATCCCAACCCACACATCCTCTCCCCACCCACACCTCCAACCACCCATCTCCAACCACACCTCCATCGACCACATATTCCCCACCCACGTATAGTTATAATGACTCGGAGATTGAAATACTAAAGTTAGTTGCATATTCTTTACAGGACGTCGCAGTTAACCCCAGCGTTTTCTTTACTGTTCGAGATTTCTTGGCAAGTTTACGTTCAGTAGTTTGCAATACTAAGGGCCTGCTTAAAGTCATGACTGATGGAGAATAACAATCTTAGAGCGAATTCTATCGCGAATATGAGGCAAGAGTGTACTAGTACGAAGATAAACACATCCCTAAAGACCTTGGGTATGAAAATGCGTGGGGCAAGGAGACTTAGGATGGATCTAGAATCGTTTCGGCGTGCTGTGGTGAATGCGACGCTCTGCTAAATGATAATGCTGGTGATCAAGTTGATGGTGATTATGATGATAGTGATGATGATGATGATGATGATGATGATGATGATGATGATGATGATGATGATGATGATGATGATGATGATGATGATGATGATGATGATGATGATGATGATGATGATGATGATGAGGATGTTGATGATGTTGATTATGATGATGTTGATTATAATGATGGTGATGATGATATTTATTGCAATCCCAAAGAAATCAGGAACCTTGGAATGTGATCAACATAGAACAATTAGTATAATGAGTCACATCACAAAGATTTTGCTAAGAATTATCATGCAAAGAATGAGGAAGAAGATACAACCTGAAATAAGGGAAGAACAATGTGGGTTTGTAGAAGGAAAGGGTACAGTAAATGCTGTGTATATGCTGCGAACAGTTATTGAACGTGCTATAGAAGTAAACAAGGATATACATCTTTGCTTTATTGACTATACAAAGGCTTTTCATAGCGTTAGACATGTCAACATGGTGGATATGCTTGCAGATCTACAAATTGATGGGAAAGACATTAGACTTATAAAAAACATATATTGGAAACAACAAGCTGCAATAAGGATTGATAATGAAGTGGGACAGTATCAGCCAATTAAGAGAGGTGTTAGCAGGGATGTGTGATGTCTCCAGATCTTTTTTCCCTGTACAGTGAAAATATTTTCAGAAATGTAGAGGATATAAATGGAATCAGCATTGGAGGACGAAACATTAATAACATTAGATGTGCAGATGATACAGTATTAATTGCAGACAATGCGCAGGACCTGCAACAATTAGTAGATGCTGTTGTTGTACACAGTGAGCAACTGGGGTTAGAATTAAATTGTAAACAGACTCAGGTTATGGTCGTCAGTAGGAAGGAAGAAGTGCCACAATGTAATATACGAGTAAATGGAAATATTCTTCAACAAGTGAATCGGTACAATTATCTTGGAACAGTTATAACATCTGATGGGAGATGCCTTGAAGAGATTAGAACAAGAATCGCCATGGCGAAAGTAGCCTTTAGCAAGATGAAAAACATTCTGACCAATAAAAAGATGTCAATTGAAACGAGAAAAAGAGTGTTGAGGGGATACATAGAGCCTGTTCTTTTGTATGTATGTGAAACTTGGACAATGAGCAGTCAAGCTGAAAAGCATCTGATGGCTGCAGAAATGTGGTTTCTGAGGAAAATGCAAAGAATACCATGGACAGACAGAAAAACCAATGACCAAGTACTACAGGAGACAAATGAACATCGTAGACTGATTAGAGAAATTAGACGTAGACAGTCAAAATTTTTTGGACATGTTATGAGAAGAAATGAATTGGAGAACTTAGTGACAACTGGCAAGATCGAGGGGAACAGACCAAGAGGAAGACCGAGAGGAAAATACCTGGATGGCTTGGCCACATGGCATGGACGAGACAGGAACACTGAGCTGATCCACGACACTGGTGATCGAGTGAAATGGCGAGTCATGACCGCCCACGCTTTCCGGCATGGCACATGATTGATTGATTGATTGATGATGATAATGTTTATGATTATGCTGATGATGATGATGCTGATGTTGATGGTGATGATGGTGTTGACAATATTGATTATAATGATGATGAGGATGAGGATGTTGATTGTGATGATGATGATGATGATGATGATGATGATGATGATGATGATGATGATGATGATGATGATGATGATGATGCTGATGCTGATGCTGATAGTGATGATGATGATGATGATGATGATGATGATGATGATGATGATGATGATGATGATGATGATGATGATGATATGTTAACACTTTAGAACTTGAAATCTTTTGTCAGAGAAACAAGAAACAGACCGCGATGTAAGTGCCTAGTCTGTTATCGTGCACTGTGATTCCTTCCAAGAATTACGCAACGGTTATTAGGATAGAACGACTATGGCGTATTGGGTAGACACTAGCCTGCCGTACGGGGGATCAAAGGTTCGATCCTATTAGTGACGGATTCGATTTTTAAACAGTGACGACGCTGTGGCTTAGGGAAAAGTGAAATGCGAATTTTCATAATTCAGCATCATACCAAGTCGAGGGTTCGAGATCAGCTGCGAGTGATTTTGAAGCAGACCTCTTTTGCGCTGCTTTCGATGGTATGAGGCGTCGGCCGTTCAGAAAGCAATAACAAACTACTGAACTAACATTGCTTTGTAAAGGACGTGCAACTAACTTTGAAACTTAATGCCGGACCACGAATAATTAAATTGTGAAGAAACTGGAAGCAATACAGATGTGGTATTTGACAAAAATGCTGCGAATATAATGAACAGATAAGATAACAAAAATAAGCGGTTTGAAAGCTACACGTATAACTAGATTACGGCTCAAAATCATAAATAAACGACATGTTACATTTATACGACATATAAATGGAAGTTATGGAATAGATAATAGCCATATGCGAGAGACTGCTGGGAAAGATAAGCCAATGAAGACATAAACATGTGTTTGTGAATATCTTATAAATTCTGATTATTAATAATACAAGCACGACTAACTTTGTGAAAATTTCAAATGATAGTAAAGATTTGAAAGACATGATAGTAGATTGCTCAAGACCAGACACCAGAAGAAGCAGAAGGGTAGATGATGATTCATTGAGTTGTGAAATAGGTGGAAAATTCCATATACTACCACTAAACGCTCCCAAGGCAGGCAGAGGAAACGCTTTAAATACAATCTGAAGATATCACTCGAAGCTTTTGGAATTCATCATGACACATGGGAGACTGCTGCCAAAGAACAAATTCGTGGCGTACATCATTACCCAATGGTGCAGTTACTTATGAAGCAAACAGAACTGCTGTGACAAAAAGACTGGACAAAAATACCACCGCAGGAGATCCTTCTCCTGGAACGTCACGCATCCTTCGCCCACATTGTCAACGAATATTTCTAGCCAAAATAGGCGTTACCAGCCATCTCAGAGCTACACGGAGCAGGAAGAAGCAAACGGAAAGAAGGAAAGCGAAGACTTCTACAACTAAGAAGAAACCGAAAGAGGTGGAGAAATATGAGGAAAGGCAGGAACCGGACAACGAAGAGATGAAGAAGAAGAAGAAGAAGAAGAAGAAGAAGAAGAAGAAGAAGAAGAAGAAGAAGAAGAAGAAGAAGAAGAAGAAGAAGAAGAAGAAGAAGAAGAAGAAGAAAGGAAAAAGGAAGAAAGAGGGAAGGAAAAAGGAAGGAAGAAAAAGGGAAGAAGGAGGGAAGAAGGAAGGCAGAAGGCGGCAGAAGACGGCAGAAGACGGCAGAAGAAGCAGAAGAAGAAGATTACAACGACAATGATGGGGTGATCAGAGGAAGAATGAATGAAGCAATATTTATTTACTGTTGATGCTTTCATAACAAATAATTGCATCTCTGAATTGTTATTCTCTTGTCACCAAGTGGATACACAAATTATATTGATGTTTTATCAAGTGATCGATTACCCTGGTTGGATTCATCGAAGCGAGTGGACTGGTTATGACAGATGCCAGACTGCCTGATCTGATAATGGTCACCAAACATTCCAGAAATATAACATTATTACAATACTAAATCACTCTCTTACAGCAGATGGTCAGGGTTCGTGTTCTACCACAATGAAGAAACATGATAGCTCATGTAAATCAAAGAATTTTATACAATAGAGATCATTTTTTCACAAAGCATGTCGATTGATATCTTAGGAGGAGGTCGCCGAAAGTTTCTTCTTCTTCTTCTTCTTCTTCTTCAGCGTTCCGAGTCATTGAGGTTCTTTGAAAGTTTCTTGCCAGACGTAAAATTAACTAGTGTAATTACATGTTTTATTTTTTTGGTCTCTGCAGGTCTAATGATGATACTAGGCATGTTATTCCCTTGAAAGTTATGTTTACTTTAGCATAAAGTGGTTGGTTGGTTGATTGGTCGGCTGATTGGTTAGTTGGTTGATCTATTGGAAGATTGGCAAGTTAGTTTGTTGGTCTGTAGGTTAGTTGGTTGGTAGGTTTGTTGCTCAATTGATCGGCTAATTGGTTAGTTGTGGTTGATTGGTTGGACGACTGGCAAGTTGGTTGTTGGTATGTATCTTGGTTGGTTGTTTCGCTGGTTGATTGGTGATTAAATGGTTGGTGGATTGGGTGGTTGGTTAGTTGGTTGATTGGTTGGTTGGATGATTGGCAAGTTGGGTTGTTGGTATGTAACTTGGTTGGTTGTTTCATTGGTTGATTGGGTGGTTGGTTAGTTGGGTGGTTGGTTAGTTGGGTGGTTGGTTGGTTAGTTGGTTGATTGGTTGATTGCTTGGTTGGTAGACTGCTTGGTTTTCTGGTTGTGAATCCTTTGTAAATCTAAGCTTTAACACCAATTCCAAAGAATTGTCCCGCGAGTCGTCTGAGCCCCGACAAAATCTAGCATCTGTCAGATTGAGGTTAGTATAGAGGCTGTCATCCCACCCGGTACCAAAGTAGCACCCCCATGGGGACCGTGTTACGGAAATCAATTTTCCCTCTCCATACGCAGAAACCAGCAGGGTGTTGAAATTGCACACTGGGATTTCACGCCTGCAGAGAGGCATATTAGTATGTAATAAGGTCATGATTTAACGTATCAGGAATACACTGGCTGGGGTTATGCGCGTGTCATTTATTCCACACGTGGAGCAAATTGGACTTGAATGTTGACTTGTCCTCTTTGGATTGAGGATGTAAATTACAAGCACCTCAGAAGTCGGTGAGGTTCGTCTGATGCCCAAGGACACTAATAATCGGGGAAAATAACCCTCAAACACAATCAGCCAAGTGCACTCACTATTAATGCAAATAATAGTCGTAGTTGTTGAATACTTGGGACTACGTTCGAAGTCATGGCGAACGAAGAATACAAAATAAAACAAACAGAAAGCACTTACACAGGTAACTGAAGAGTTTTTTTTTTTTATTTGTGCGCTCGCTCGCTTTGAATTCAAGCTTAGTCCGTACACATTATTTCCAGTAGTGCTGGACTGAATTTTGCGTGTGGATTAGTTTTCTCCTATTGACAGTGTCCCTCGCTCATCAAGCGAACCCACTCCGACTTCAGAGGTACTTGTAATTTACGTCCCCAAGTGAAGGATGACAGGTCAACATATTGGTCCGGCTGTCCGGTGTAAGGGTTGAACCTCTTAACTGGGCATCGGAAAACTGAATGTTTAAGAATACGTGTTCTTTTCCATTCTGCCACGCTGACCTATGTAAATGAAGATGAGAATGGCGCTTGTGAAAAATGTTTGAGAATCTATTTTTCTAATTAATGTTTTGTCTTCATCTAGCTCCGTAAATAGTGCTGCATAATGCATGTCGAAATCACCTTTTTTCTAGAAACTGCAGGGAATGGAGAAATTAATCGACACGTGGATCGTAGACCAGACTCGAAATTGCTTTCCCTTAAGCAATAAGTGCATTTACTCGACAGTACTCTATTGCATGATCCGTATTCGACCTCTCACATACCCTGACTGAGTTATGACCATATCGAACAATCAACTAACATCTGAGCAACACCTGTTCGTATCAATATCTGTGTTTACCCAATTTTTGTTGTTTTGTTGTATATTTAATATTCAACTGGCGGAGAAAGGGGGTGGGGGGAGGAGGAGGAAGATGGGAGAGGGAGGTATTTCCAATTTTACTTCTTGAGACAAATGGTCCCTTTCAACCGTCGACTTATCGATTTGGTTATAGTCTGGACCCTTATGGTGTATCTCGTTCTTCTTTCATAATTGGAGATGCTTATCTCTGCTTCCTCGTTGCTGATTTCTTGTCAATCTGTTCGCTTCATGTTTGTGGTTTTACATGTCTGGACGGAATGGCACACTAGTTAAGGCCTAATGTAATTGTGTACCCATCCCGTCTTATAGTGTTGTTTTCTTCAGGGTGCTTTACCAGTCGTCTCTCCTGGGGTTCCATCTATTTCCCCGCCTTGCTCGGTCTTCGAATCTTCTTGGTCGTCTCTGGTACATTGTGAAGTGAACGGGTTGATAGCTCGATCTTGGTGGAGAGTAATTTCTTCTCCTGGCCTCAGCCAATCTTGAGGGGGATAGGGCGATGACTAATTTTTTCCCCGCACGGATAATATGTTTTAACTGTGTCCAATTGTCCGTGTCAAACAATGGAACCAGGTGCCGTCTCTACAATGAATCTCCAACACTGCCTGTCTCTAGATTGATTGTATATTATGTCAGTACTGCTGTTCGTCCATCCCTTAATGTTATCTTCCCACTTGTATCGTTGTCTACCTCTTGCTCAGTTACCTCCAACCTTACCTTTTAGTATGGTTTTTATAAGTGTATTATGTCTTTTAAAGCGACAGAAATATTTCACTTACATCTTTATGATTTCTTTCATCATCTCTCTATTCATTTTCATTTTGTCTAGAACTTCTGTACTTGATTGCTTTTGTTTCCACGAAATACGACTGCAGTGACTTGCATTTTTTATTATTATTATTATTATTATTGTTGTTGTTGTTGTTGTTGTTGTTGTTGGCTTTGAACACAAACGTAATCCAACCACATGCTTCTACTTCTAGTGCACTGGACTGAATTTTGCGTGTGGATTAGCTTCCCTTATAACCAGTATCCCTAGGCCATCCGGCGAACCCACTCCGAATTCAGAGGTGCTTTTAAATTACGTCTCAAAGTCAAGCACGAGAAGTCAACATTTTATTCTAACTGACCGATGAAGTGATTTAACACGCTACCTCCGTATCAGCATACTGTATATTAAAGACTTTATATTGTTTCTATTCCGCACTAGGACTATTCGGAATTTCCTTGGTATATATGTATATGCTTCCGTTGCTGTCTGTTATGGACGGTTTCTCTTTTGTTGCAGACGCTTTCATTCCTGTCGGTCCTGTTTGTACACGATGTGAGTGGCACCTTGCCGTCTTGACAGACGAAAGTATGTGGATTGGAATTTGGCCAAAATCCCATCGCACAATGCCTGGGCATGGATTCAGAGAACATGTGTTGCCCATGCAGCATGTTCCTCTCACGGCCTTGCCTTGTTTACTCCAGAGGAAAGGATAACCAGTACGTCTGGAACCAGGTAGACTGCAGACGCTGGCGGCTCAGCGTCAAACCTTCAAGGGCAGGAGGTGAGTCTCACCTCCAAGAGCAGGAGGTGAGTGGTGGCCAGACCCTCACAGCCCGTGGGACTATGGCTTAGAGGCGTTCAGCCTGCATCCCGCAGCAGAGGGCCTTAAAGCAAGTGTCCGGACCAATGTAAGCGTGTACTACCGTCATACTCCCTGCCTGACTCTGCGGATCCCGCGACCAGCGAGAATAGACCCGCTGGAGATATTGCTCGTCTTTTGCGAACAAATCTACCCACTAGACACTGTGCGGTTCCCGCGACCAGCGAGAATAGGCCCGCCAAATCTCCCTACTGATTAAGTAAAGAAACGATAAAAGTAGTGGTATTTCAATTGCGCCTGCGCTCCCACCTATGCTACACCCTTCATGTGTCTTCACAAAGTCGGACTAGAGTCAAGCTCAACAGGGTCTTCTTCTCCCGCTGATTCTACCAAGCCCGTTCCCTTGGCTGTGGTTTCGATAGGGACAGTGGGAATCTCGTTAATCCATTCATGCGCGTCACTAATTAGATGACGAGGCATTTGGCTACCTTAAGAGAGTCATAGTTACTCCCGCCGTTTACCCGCGCTTAGTAGCTTGCTTGCTTGTGTTCGTTGGCTTGAACTCCAACGCGAAGTCCTGTATGTCGGATGAAGGCATCCTGTTGTCCAACATCAGTGTGATGTCATACAGGACCTGAGGTTTGCGTGAGTATCCGTTGTCCCATGTCTGGCTTATTGGTGTGCAGACTGGTGGTTCCTCGCCGTACAGGCAGACACTCTCCGACTTCGGAGGAATCGGTGATCCTATTGACTTTAGCCAGGACCCCGAAGGGACCTGTTGCCCAGGACGCTCGACGAGGACGCGTCAATAGGTCTTGGCCAGTATATAACCCGGCCCTGGTGCCTTGGAAACACCTCTGCGTCCCAACCCGCGCTTAGTTGAATTTCTTCACTTTGACATACTTTGAGATGTGTGATATTGATGTGGGTGGTAACTCTGTGTGTGTGTGTGTGTGTGTGTGTGTGTGTGTGTGTGTGTGTGGTTTTATATATATATATATATGTATATGTATATATATATATATATATATATATATATATATATATATATATATATATATATATATATATATATATATATATATATATATATATATATATATATATTCCTGTCAGGTCTTAGTCAGATATGACTGAGCTACCGTATAACAGTAGACGGTACTACCTGGTTTCTGTTAGCGCTGAACGTTGGGCGGCGCTTACCAAACCCGACACCCCACATTGTGCCAACGGCTTCGGGCGGAAGAGCGCAATTGGGAGGGTACAAGCCTTACCCTGGTGCGAGGAAATGCAAGCTAAAGACAAAATGTCATGGCAGGGCGGACCAGGCCCTAAGCCTTGGTTGGCGACTGGTCTAGGATCGAAGCTCCGACAGGCGGACAGTTAGAGCATTGCTTTGCTGATCCGGCAGCTTCTGCAGCTTGTCTTGTTCCAGATGTAGGGGTGTTACCTTTCCTCTGGAGTAAACTAGGCAGGCCGAGAGAGGGATCATGCTGCATGGGCAACACATGATCTCTATATTTTAGCCCAGGCTTTGTGCTATGGAGAGGCAATAACTCCATCCCTGGTCTTAACTGGTCTCGGAATCAAAGCGAGAGGCAACTGTTACGGGTTATAAGTCCTTGTCAGTTGGCGTAGACATGGGGCGCCACGCGTTGCCTCTGACGGTGGGAGACACCTATAGGTGTCACTGATCAGCTACCGCCCGCCTCAAGCTGGGCAGCCCCCAGCCAATTGGGTGCTGATCCGCCACAGCCTGCCTGCTTCAATGGGTGCTTGGGGCTAGGACAAAATCTGAATCGCAGGCTGTAAAACCAATGCACCAGGTACAAACAAAATAAAATAGAAACCTCAAGCTACGGCTTGCAACCTGGAACGTGAGAACCATGTGTCCAGGATTTTCCACTGACTTGACCAATATTGACGATGTGAGAAAAACGGCTGTGATTGATGCCGAACTCAATCGTCTAAACATTGATATTGCTGGCCTGCAGGAGACTCGCCTCGCTGAGGAAGGGTCACTCAGGGAAAACAACTACACCTTTTTCTGGAAGGGTAGAGGGCAGGCAGAAAAAAGGCAACACGGTGTGGGCTTTGCAGTGAAGAATTCGCTACTGGGAATGATTGAAATTCCAGCAGGAGGAAATGAAAGACTATTATCCCTGCGCTTGGCAACCTCTTGTGGGTTTGCCACCATTATTACTGCATATGCACCGACACTCGATTCCTCTGATGATGTGAAGGATTCGTTCTATGAGGAGTTAGACTCCGTGATCAAGGCAGTTCCAAAATCTGACTACATTTATATGCTCGGTGATTTCAATGCTCGTGTGGGCAAGGACTCGAGTTCATGGCCAGTGTGCCTTGGAAAATACAACATCGGTCGCATGAATGAAAATGGGCAAAGGCTGCTGGAGCATTGCACCAGTAATGACCTATGTATTACAAACTCCTTTTTTAAAACAAAAGAGATGCATAAGGTCACATGGAAACATCCAAGATCCGGCCATTGGCACCAGCTGGACTTCATCATCACACGGAGACAACATCTGAACCATATATCATTGACTCGTAGTTACCACAGTGCTGACTGTGATACGGATCATTCTTTGGTTGTTGCAAGGGTTAGACTGAGACCAAAGAGAATCTACACAGCTAAACACAAATCTAGCCTCAGGATTAATATTATTAACACTCATGATCCTGAAAAGTGCTTTCAGTTTCAACAGCAACTTGAAGACGCTTTCACTGATACACCAGAAAATTGTACAGTAAATGAAAAGTGGGGTCAAATTAAGGAAACTCTTTATAAAACTGCCGTAGGGGTTTACGGCACTGTGGATCATAAGAGGCAGGACTGGTTTGCGGCCAACAGCGAGACTCTGCAGCCCTTGATTGATAAGAAGAAGAAAGCTCTCTTAAGAAACAAGGAAAGACCAACGCGTAACACTCTGAGTGAGCTTAGGCAAGCTAGGAAGGATGTGCAAAAGGCTGCCAGGCAGTGTGCAAATGATTATTGGATCAAGTTATGTGAGTCCATTCAAATCGCAAGTGATAAGGGAGACATAAGAAGCATGTATGAAGGAATAAAGAAAGCCTGCTGGTCCAGTGATCAAAAGAAGTGCACCATTGAAAACCTTGACTGGAGAAATCATCACTGATAAGAAACAGCAGATGGACAGATGGGTAGAGCACTATTTGGAGCTTTACTCAAGTGAGACCAAACTAGCGGATGATGCCCTCAACGCCATAGAGGCTCTACCAACTCTTGACCACCTGGACACACTTCCCACCATAACAGAAGTTAAGTGTGCTATAAATGAACTTGCATCTGGCAAGGCTCCAGGTAAGGATGGGATTCCAATAGAGGTTATCAGGAGTGGGCAAGACACACTCACTATACAGATCCACCAGCTAATAGAGCTATGCTGGCGTGAAGGACAAGTCCCACAGGATTTCAAAGATTCAAGCATCATAACACTGTACAAGAACAAGGGCGATCGGAGCGACTGCAACAACTATAGGGGTATCTCACTTCTGTGTATTGTTGGAAAAGTATTTGCCAGAATTGTTCTGCGCAGACTTCAAGTCCTAGGAGATCAAGTCTACCCCGAATCACAGTGTGGCTTTCGACAGAACCGGTCTACCACTGATATGATATTCTCATTGCGACAAATGCAAGAAAAATGCCGTGAACAGAATCAACCACTGTTTATTGCCTTCATCGACCTCACAAAGGCATTTGATTTGGTCAGTCGTGAGGGTCTGTTCAAGGCACTAAAGAAGATTGGCTGCCCACCAACTCTTCTGTCCATTGTGGAATCGTTCCACACAGGCATGAAGGGTATAATCAAGTTTGATGGTGCAACTTCTGAAGAATTTGAAATCAAGAGTGGAGTTAAGCAAGGTTGTGTACTAGCTCCCACCCTCTTTGGAATATACTTTTCACTTCTACTGAAATATGCATTTCGTGATCAGGATGGTGGTATATACATTCACTCACGCTCAGATGGCGGCCTCTACAATGCTCAGAGATTGAAGGCTAAGACCAAAATTAGGAGGGTACTGATCAGAGAGTTGCTTTTTGCAGATGATGCTGCAGTTACGACCCACTCTGAGGAAGAATTGCAATGTCTACTATCTGCATTCTCCAATGCTTGTTCTGAATTTGGTTTAACAATTAGCAAAAAGAAGACACAGATTATGTCACAAGGTGCACATGGGGTACCATCAATCTTTATTGACGACGCCGAACTAGAGATAGTAGACCATTTTACATATCTAGGATCAGTGGTAAATAGCAAATTATCCCTAGATCAGGAAATCAACATCCGGATTGGTAAGGCAGCAACAACAATGAACAGGTTAAGAAAAAGAGTCTGGGAGAACAGGAAGCTTACTGCCAAAACAAAAGTCCTTGTCTATCAAGCCTGTGTCCTTAGTACTCTTCTCTATGGCAGTGAAACCTGGACAACTTACTCACACCAAGAGAACAACTTTAAACAGCTTTCATATGCGGTGTCTGCGAAGAATTCTTGGTATTAAGTGGCAAGACAAAATCACAAATACTGAAGTATTGGAAAGATCAGGTTGTGTGACAGTTTATTCCATGCTCAGTCTTCGTAGACTTAGATGGATAGGACATCTTAGGAGGATGGATGATGGTAGAATACCAAAGGATATCTTTTTTGGTGAATTACAGATGGGTAAGAGATCTCAGGGTCGGCCTCTACTACGATACAAAGATGTGTGTAAGCGGGACATGATTGATACAGGCATTGATAATGCACATTGGGAGCAAGTCGCCGCTGAACGTGTTGCATGGAGGGCAAATATCAGAAATGGAATAAAGTCAAAGGAGAAAATTATTGCAGAAAAGTCACACATCAAGCGTTTGAGACGTAAGATGGTACATGATGGTGGAAATAACCACGTGTTCACATGCACCCACTGTGAACGGACATTTACAGCGCAAATTGGCCTTATCAGTCACACTCGCTACCGCCATAGTTAAAAGTTATTATGCCTTTTTAAAGCACAAACTATCGTCTGTCAAGACGGCAAGGTGCCAATGTAATGTATATATATATATACACACAAACACACACATCACAATGCTTTAGCAGAGCTTCAGAGAAACATATGGTGCCCAAACGACATGTCCCCTCTCTCGGCCTAGCCTTGTGTTTTCCAGAGGAATGGGTAACCAATACGTCTGGCACAAGGTAGGCTGCAGACTCCAGCGGCTCAGCGTCAAACCTCCGAGACCTCGCCTCCACGAGCAGGTGGCGAATGGTAGCCAGAACCTGGAACCCAAGGGACCCGACTTAGAGGCCTTCAGCCAAGTCCCACAGGTGAGGGCCTCGTACGCGCCTGAACTGTAGGGTGCGTACATGTGTCATCACAAGTGTCCGGACCTGTGTAAAGCGTGCACTTTCATCAGACTCCCCGCCTGACTTTTGCGGTTACCGCAACCACCGGGAATAGGCCCCCCGAAGATTACGCCGGAGATATTGCTCGTCTGTTGCGAGCAAATCTCTCATCCTTCCACTGTGCGTATCTCGCGACCAACGAGATTAGGCCCGCCGGAGATATTGCTCGTCTGTTGCGGACAAATCTCCACCGAGACTGAATAAGTAAAGAAACGATAAAAGTAGTGGTATTTCAATTGCGCTTACGCTCCCACCTATGCTACACCCTTCATGTGTCTTCACAAAGTCGGACTAGAGTCATATATATATATATATATATATATATATATATATATATATATATATATATATATATATATATATATATATATATATATACACACACACACACACACTAGGGTGAGTCAATAAGTAACTCACACAGTTCTGTGGGATGGCAGGTAAATGTAGTTGGTGTTTTCTATAGGTGTCATTAGGTGACAGCAACATCGAATTTTATATTCCTGTTCGTCAGGTGGCGATAGGTGTCTCATGCGCATGCGCAGCGCATAAACATAATGGCGACTCCGCTTACGGAGTGTATAACCAAAGAGTAACTTGCCGTTGTGAGTTTTTGTTTATGTTTTTATTTATTTTATTTTTTTTTTTTTTGGGGGGGGGGGGAGGAGGGGGCAAAAGGACTGCCCGCAAAGGACATTCATAAGAAAATGCTTCCTATTTATGCTGACAAATGTTTCTCCCTTAAAGTGGTGCATAGCTGGGTAGAAAATTTTCTCAAGGACGCCCTAAAATTGTTGATGAAATCCGATCTGATCGTCCTTTTGAGATTGCAACAGAAGCTACCGTGCAGCGGGTGGAGGAGATGATTAGTGGTGACAGGCGAGTAACGATAGAGTCCGTAGCATCTGCAATAGGGTGCTCACATGGTTCAGCATACAGCATATGCATGATCGATTGTAATTTCCAGGACCGCTGACTAGAGGAGTGTTGCTTCCTCATGACAATGTCAGACCACATAAGGCTCGATTAACTCAGGAAAAATTAACCAACTAAGGTGGGAAGTACTGGATCATCCACCTTACAGCCCCGACTTAGCCCCTAGCAATGTCCACCTTGTTGGTCCACTGAAAACCCACCTTGGTGGGAGACATTTCGCGAAAAACACTGACGGTGAATGTGAAGTAACAACGTAATTTAGAAAACAGAGCACGCAGTTCTATGCAGCCGGTCTTGGAGGACTGATAAAACGATGGGATAAGTACATAAATGATGGTGGAAATTATGTTGAGAAATAAAGTGACAATGTATGTATAAAGATAAACTGGTTTCTAGTTATTATCATATTTAGTGATTTTTCTACACATACACACACACACACACACACACATATATATATATATATATATATATATATATATATATATATATATATATATATATATATATATATATATATATATATATATCCATTGGCACCTTGCCGTCTTGACAGACGATAGTTTGTGCTTTAAAAAGGCATAATAACTTTTAACTATGGCGGTAGCGAGTGTGACTGATAAGGCCAATTTGCGCTGTAAATGTCCGTTCACAGTGGGTGCATGTGAACACGTGGTCATTTCCACCATCATGCACCATCTTACGTCTCAAACGCTTGGTGTGTGACTTTTCTGCAATAATTTTCTCCTTTGACTTTATTCCATTTCTGATATTTGCCCTCCATGCAACACGTTCAGCGGCGACTTGCTCCCAATGTGCATTATCAATGCCTGTATCAATCATGTCCCGCTTACACACATCTTTGTATCGTAGTAGAGGCCGACCCTGAGATCTCTTACCCATCTGTAATTCACCAAAAAAGATATCCTTTGGTATTCTACCATCATCCATCCTCCTAAGATGTCCTATCCATCTAAGTCTACGAAGACTGAGCATGGAATAAACTGTCACACAACCTGATCTTTCCAATACTTCAGTATTTGTGATTTTGTCTTGCCACTTAATACCAAGAATTCTTCGCAGACACCGCATATGAAAGCTGTTTAAATTGTTCTCTTGGTGTGAGTAAGTTGTCCAGGTTTCACTGCCATAGAGAAGAGTACTAAGGACACAGGCTTGATAGACAAGGACTTTTGTTTTGGCAGTAAGCTTCCTGTTCTCCCAGACTCTTTTTCTTAACCTGTTCATTGTTGTTGCTGCCTTACCAATCCGGATGTTGATTTCCTGATCTAGGGATAATTTGCTATTTACCACTGATCCTAGATATGTAAAATGGTCTACTATCTCTAGTTCGGCGTCGTCAATAAAGATTGATGGTACCCCATGTGCACCTTGTGACATAATCTGTGTCTTCTTTTTGCTAATTGTTAAACCAAATTCAGAACAAGCATTGGAGAATGCAGATAGTAGACATTGCAATTCTTCCTCAGAGTGGGTCGTAACTGCAGCATCATCTGCAAAAAGCAACTCTCTGATCAGTACCCTCCTAATTTTGGTCTTAGCCTTCAATCTCTGAGCATTGTAGAGGCCGCCATCTGAGCGTGAGTGAATGTATATACCACCATCCTGATCACGAAATGCATATTTCAGTAGAAGTGAAAAGTATATTCCAAAGAGGGTGGGAGCTAGTACACAACCTTGCTTAACTCCACTCTTGATTTCAAATTCTTCAGAAGTTGCACCATCAAACTTGATTATACCCTTCATGCCTGTGTGGAACGATTCCACAATGGACAGAAGAGTTGGTGGGCAGCCAATCTTCTTTAGTGCCTTGAACAGACCCTCACGACTGACCAAATCAAATGCCTTTGTGAGGTCGATGAAGGCAATAAACAGTGGTTGATTCTGTT
>JACEFZ010014622.1:60000-162155 GCA_014155875.1 Cepaea nemoralis
ATTGCGCAAACAACTTTGGCACCTACAGAGCCCGATACCTAAGGCGTATTGTTCTAGAGAAGAAAAAGCCGTTGTTGTCACAGAAGTATACCAATCAACTGACCGCAGCGAAAGTGGAACAGACCACGTATATTTGAACACAGAAGCCACAAACGATATGTTTCACGGTGTATTGCCTGACATATTTCGCTGCATCTCGTCAGGTGCATACTGCAAAGTTGTATATCAAATGAAGAGAATTAAGCTTCCTTGTAATCATGCAAAATAATGCAAAATAATCATGGAAATACAAAACGCCAAATAAAGAAGTCTAAATACACCAACAATAAAATTATATAGCATATAAGAAGACATGCTGAAGCGTTAGTTCAATGGTTAGGATGCTAGGCTGGCAATGAGCGCTGTGGAGGCGGGAAAGTTTGGCCACATAATCCTCCGTGCATTCAGGCTTATAAAATGTCGTGGTCCTAACACTTCACAGCAGGTTCCTGTTTCAAGAAGACAATACTCTGCTACAAATCACGCTATAGTGAAAGGTGAAATTAAGACGTGCGAGTCAAAACCTATCTAAATGTGAATGCAACATCAAGCTGGATCATTGGTAGAATTCGCATCCAATCGGATGTTTTAAATTGACATGGGTGGTCGACGGGATATTGATCACATAAAGCCTCGAATGCCAAACGGTCTATTCAAATATGAAGCTTGCAACATATGCCAATAGCTTCAGTGAATGTAGCACGGGTCATTTACAGTCCATTGCTTTAAACATGAAAATTGGGCTGGAATAAGAGTGTTTCAATCTATCATTATGGACTCTAGATCTATCGTGTGCGACCTTTCCTGTGAAGATGACAATTGATCTGATCTGATGAGAAAAACAACAGAGAATTTTGACTTCACGCGTATAAAGGCCAGGCTGTTTAAATTACGTGTTTTAGTCATGAAGATGGCTTGTCTGTTCAGCCTTAAAGACTCTAAAAGCTTTGCCAACTAACCACTTTACTGTGGCTTCCTGTCACCCGTTAACGTGTTCACGCTGGGCCAATGTTTATGAGCTCTTTGTAGTCACTGTGTAGCCAACGGTTACATCATCCGCCGTCGGGGACATCCGTGGCTTAAACTGGGAACCGAGAAGGGACTTTACCGCTGTAGTGAATTCCGGGTTATCGATCATTTCAGCGAATCCTCTCTAGACAGCAAATGTCGAGAACGTAATGCCTCGACTCTTACATACATTCATTGTTTATTTTACAGATTTACTTTGTCACTGAAGATAAGTGTGTTTGTTTTGTTTTTCTCGTTTACTTCGTATTTTCATTACGCCTGTATTTGTTATCTTATTTTTCGTTTTCCTTTTATTTATCTACTCCTTCTATTTAAGATCTATGTGTGTCGGAATTTATTTTTGTATACGTAAGTATTTCTATTCTTTTCTCATTTCTTTCTTTTCTGGTGCATTTATTGCTTTCTTTAAAGCTTACCTTCTTTATTACGGCTTGCTATTTCATTCTTGGTTTTACTTCCTCGTTTACATTATTATGTTTTTTTTTAATTTCATTCCATGTGCCTTTCTTCCGTCAACATATTCTTCCCGAGCACTCATTAATCACTTAATACATTATTTCTTCTTCTTCTTCTTCTTCTTCTTCTTCTTCTTCTTCTTATTATTATTATTATTATTATTATTATTATTATTATTATTATTATTAGTTTATTATTTTAAGTCCATGAAATTCAGATCTTGGCCTGTAAACACCCTGACCACTTCTCTGCTGTCAATTGCATTTAGACCTCAACCTTTCCTCCCCACCATCCACTTTTAGTCCTCCGAGTAAAATCAGCATTGATAATAATAGTTTCCATTGCTTAAATTTGAGGGTACACTACTGAAAGTAAAAATCGTCTTGTAAATCACCAACAGACAAATAATAATGGGGTTGATTGTTACGTCATGTAAAGGTAATGCAAACAAATTACTTTAGTTACTTACAGCATGACAAAATGCGCTGGAATGAGGGTGTTAGAAACTATTATTGTTATGAAGGCTTTAGATCCAGCGTGACTGACCTTTGTTGTGAAGTTGACAATTGATCTGATCTGATGATAAAAAACAACAGATTTATATTTAACATTCAGACCAGAGAACTTTGACTTTACGCTTATAAGTTCAGGCTGTTTAAATTACGTGTTTTAGTCATGAAGATGGCTTGTCTGTCCGGCTGTACAGATTCTGAAAGCTTTGCCAACTAACCACTTTATTGTGGCTTCCTGTCACCCGTTAACGTGTTTACACTGGGCCAATGTTTATGAGCTCTTTGTAGTCACCGTGTAGCCAACGGTTACATCATCCGCCGTCGGGGACATCTGTGGCTTAAACTGGGAACAGAGAAGGGACTGTACCGCTGTACTGAATTCCGGGTTATCGATCATTTCAGCGAATCTTCTCTGGACAGCAAATGTTAAGAACTTAATGCCTCGTCTCTTACATACATTCAGCAGACTCTATTATTCCCTCTTCTTGCCGTCTTATTTAGCAAGTTCTTTTTCTTCATCCTCACTAAGACGATATTTGTCGACAAGGACACACACTACGAAAAGTGATAATTTATTTGGCAAATAAAATTCATTTCAGCGATTCGTCGCTTAAAAAACGATCGCTTAAAAGTCGACAGGGTCGACTTCATTGCACCGGGTTTTATCCCAAATGGCTCAATCTCTTTCCGCAGTTCGGAAAGCGTCGCACAAAGCACGAACTCCGTATCTCAGCAACGACCCTCAGGAGTCTCCAGGAAAAATGCACTCGTGAACCGAAGGACGCGGCCCGGAATCGAACCCACACCCTTCGGAGCCCGAGTCATACGGCTTGACCACTTCGCAATGGAGACTCCCAAGAAGCGAATTCAGTGAATCGTCTCTAGACAGCACAGGTCAAGAACGTAATGCCTCGTCTCTTACATACATTAATTGATTTTCTTATCATTTTACTTTGTCACTGAAGATATTTGTTTTTGTTTTGCTGTCTCGTTTGCTTCTTATGTTCCATACATCTGTATTGATTAAGTTACTTTTTGTTTTTCAAGTATTTATTTTTTCACTTGTTTTCGGAGAGTTTCCTTTCATGATTTCTGTATCTGCGTTTTCTTTCCCCCTTCTTTATTTCCTTTAAAATTTGGCGCGGTCTATAATGCTTATCTTGTTCTTTATGCCTGTCTAATTCTTTCTCATTTTTAAACCCTCCTGTCTATTATGAGCTCTTTATAAAATTTGCATTTCATTCCCTTATTCCATAAACGCTGTTTCAGCTCGATCACTCATCAATCTGTAGATTAATTCTTTCTTTATTTCATTACTTTGATTTCTCTTAAACTAAGAACTATGCACGTGTGCACATATCCTTCTTTGAGTGCTCATGTCACCTCCCATAGATAAAACATGTGTAAACTTCAAACAGTGCACGAACACAGCAACATCGGGGAGTGTAGCGTAGCGTCAGCTACGATGATAAGGAATCTATCAACGTGCTGCGGATAGACCTTCTAAGAATAGAAAAATAAGTCACTGGAGAAGACGAGACTGAATAGCTCGTAATTCTAGACAGAGTAAAGGTCCCAGAACCAGTCTAATCTTCTGACAGTGTTCAGGCAGACAGGAATGGCGTACAACTATACTGGTTTGATACAGACAGTCTGCCAAGGTTGTCTAGCTACGTTGCCTGAAATAAAACAAAGCTCGAGCCCCCAACTCTAATCCCTCTCACCGACACGGAGAAAGACAGAGTAAAATATATAATAGAGACAAACTTTCATATCTTCACACTCTACTATGACTAAGGTTAATTAGGTAACAACTAGAGTTTGTAAAATTAAAATCACATTAACATTTAATATATGATAACACTTTGGGTGCTCCACTGGAGGCAGCCCTGTACATGAAAAGGGATACACTTCCCTGTATCCTATTGCATATCTAATATTATAGGTGGAATCTACTAGACTGTCTAATCATTGACGACTCTTTGGCCTATAGTCTATTTTGAGTTGATTGATGGTGGTGGTGGCCAACGGTAAGTTTGGCCACTTATCTTCTGGTTCTCCGGCTTACACAGTGCGTGTAAACCCTAGTTAGTAAGCATAAGTGAGATGGTGAGTGATGCTCCACAATGAGTCAGTCACACAGGTTGGCGCTTCTAAAGCTTGGCGCTGAAGGTGTCAAATCTGTGAAATATAGTGAGAGTACGTGACTCGTCTGTCGAGACATCTGTAAGCATCGACCCTGGATTGTTCCTGATGGCCAATAACATCTCATACACAATTGCAGAAACCAAATAGCATGAGCTATCTGTCCCTGCTCCCTATTATTCCCTATCCTAGGATAAATAGAAAATCACTGACTTAAGGAAAACAGCTAAATAAAATCATTCTATGTTTCCTTACAAGCGAATATAATAATTATTCAGGAATAATTAAACATATCATCATATAATGCATATCATAATTATATTATTAAAATACAATAATTACAAAGTAATCTAGAGGTAGATACATATAGAATCTATTAAACAGATTACATATTATAGATATTTATGTTCAAATTCTGAAGCTATATTTCTAGCATATAATTAATAATGATTATATATATATCGTATATTTTCATATACACACAATTTATGAAATTATCATAATAGAATAAGATAAGCTGAAAGTTAATGGAGTGGCAGACAAGAACAGGACTGCGAATTGGTGAGAAATCACCGATAAGAATTAACGAACATGCCTAGGATCTACCACGCTAGTATTTGACATGTGTACATGTGTTTAGTAGGATCTATTTTCGCGGCCTCGAAATATTCATTATTATCTCTAAGTATCCGCAATCACTATCACATCCTCGAATTCTCATTACTAGGAACTGCCTCGTGTTATTCCTCACCTAACGGCTCGATTAGTATGGCCTAGTCTACTGCTATACGGACTAATCGAAAATTGGATTCTATCCGACTTTATCAAGTTTACAACTATCTCAAATCGGCTACACCTCTCTAAACCTCATGTAAAGGTAATTTTCTACACAGTTACGTTTTACCCTTTACCCTGTGTGCTTAGTAAACTACCTGTACGAAGTATAATATACGCGATCGAGTTTAGTCGGTACATTAATTATTATGGTAAATAATTAGGTAAAATAACCTATTATCGGCGGTTTCCAACTTTAACTACACACGGAAATCTCGGGTGCACACGGCAATATATTATATTGATACACATAACTATTCCTTACCCTTCTAATCTTCTGACCACACTTGGGTACGAACACTGCTCTAGGAATCTCTCTAATATATTTTAAATATATTTATGGCCGTAATACGTGCCCAAGATAAAACTCTAACACTTTATAAGTATTTTCTCAGAGCCTAGTGACTAGCATGTTTCTACCCCGACTTTTGGATTGCGAAAGAACGAGGTTAGCTATTTTTCTCCTGACCGGAAGTGGTCGTGCCAGGGAGTTCGTTTCCTTTAATTTATCCGACCAAATTGTAAAATAGTCGTAGCCAAATTTGTAGGTTTGGCTGGGTACACTACTTTGTAAATTCAGCCTCTTCCCCAACCCTAGTATAACGTATTATTTCCCACTAGAGTAATAACATCAATTAGCAGTAGATTTATGCTATAGCCATGGGCTGTCTATACATAGATATATAGGAATAAAAACGAAATTAAATTCTTCTATAATTACATAAGGGTTTTAAAAAGAATTTACTCCAATTTAAGCAAAAGATGAAGAGGAAGCTGGGGACTTCGTCACAGGGAGATTCCAAACATGTTTATTTTCTAAACATGCTTGCTATACATATGTGATGGTTGGATGCTCTACTAGTTAAATTTAATTTGTCTGCTGCCTTTCCAACCTTACATTCTCAGTTTCCCAATTAGACAGGTATATATCATGCCTAATGTGTGCACACCTTTTCTCCTAATATTTCGCTCTCATCCGAGAATGTTCAATGTCCTATCCACTACCCTGGGCGCAGATGTATTTTAACAATATCCACACAACAATTCGTACTAGCCCTTCTTATCCTAATTCAGAAGCGGGTGTCGTTTTTTTTTTCTCTAAGCAACTCTTTTCCAAGTTTCACATGGGGTTTTCCTTTTCTATCCTTTAACTCTTAGTGCAGCATTTTTTGTTGTTGTTGCATATCCTATTTCCAGGACATTGCAGTCAACATTAGAATTTTTCAGCTGCTCCTGATGTCTTGGCGAGTTTTACGTTCAGTAGTTTGCCATTGCCTTCTGAACGACCGCAGCATATGCCCACAAATAACTCATGCTAAGTTGTCCTATTTTTTTCTATCTCATGCAGCTTCGTCCATGCCCCCTCCCCTATATTATGCATCTCTGTATCTCTAATTGACGTGCTTTTTTTTTTTTGACGTGTATTTCGTTTGTCCCGTGGATTCCAGGGGAAAACAATTAATTTAGTGTTTCCTCAAAGTGCGTCATGGTTAGTTTATTTTGTATTCTTCCCACACTATTAGTGCTTTCCCTGCCTCCTTAGACATCATTAGGGCCACACCTTCACTGTAGATTGTGGGGGCGGGGGGGGGCAGGGGGCTGGCATTGTCCACCGTTTGTCTGATAACACATAATAAGGGATGTCACAAAATAATATTCAGCTGACAGTTTAACATAGAGAAATACATTTTGGGAAAACATACAAATAAACACACGCTACCATATATATACTTGCATACACACGCACAGTCACAGTGTGTTCAACTTTATAAAACAAACATATATTATGTTAACAGTAACACAACTGTTGGTTGTAAGTAGGTCAAGGATCTTGTTTCTTTATGGCGTACTTGGCACATGGTGCTAGACTCATTTTTTATCAATCGACACTCACTGGGTGATGTGTTCAGTCTCACGAGGCGGCCATTACTTCTAAAGACATTTCCTGTTACAAATCTCAGGCTGGATCCACGTGAGAGAAAATTTGTATTTATCCACCACGATGCGGATCGAGTCGATGTCCACCGGACCCGTAAGCGAGCGCTATTCACTACACTACCGCAGTTCCCACTATTGTGAATTGAAGGTATTAAATTATTTGCCTATTTCTGGCGATCCGAAATTTGTGTCCATTATTCCATTAAACTACCAAGCAGTTTACGTGATGAACTCGACAGCTGTATGTTTGAAGTGAAGATTCAGTCAGCTTGAAGTGGGAGTCTCCGTGACGAAGTTGTTAGACCGCCTGCCTCGGGCGCGTAGGTTGTAGGTTCGATCCAGGATTACATCATTCTGTTCACGAGTGCAATTTTCTTGGAGACTACAGCGGGTAGTTGTTGGAGCTACGGATTTCATGCTCCGCGTAACGTTTTCGCTGACCACCTTAAGGAAAGAGACCGAATCATATATTATCAAACCCTGTGCAATGAAGTCGATCTTCTTGCTTTTATAACAATTTTAAACAGCTTGGAGTTCAATGTTGAATCAGCGGGTAATTTTTGTCTTCTTTAGATCGACGCACAAACGAACTCCTGTGGTTCATGTCCGGCCGTTTCTTTGATTAGCTCATAACGTGTTAGCGATGCAGCAAAGAGATCAGTTATCAGTTATCAGTTGGGGTATCTTCATTGCACTCCGGACATGTCTATAGGTGCTCAGATCCTCCCCCCAGCATATTCATCAGCGTCCGGTGGCTAATAGTGCCAGTTCTGTGTTGGTTGACGAGGCGCCTTGTTTTCCCGATGTACCTCTCGCGTCTGGCCGTGCCGATTCTTACTCCCAAGTCTTTCATCCTGGACAACGATGTGGAATCACTGACGTCAAAGTCCTCTGTTCTCGCCATATCTTTGAGGACGTTAATAACATCGGCACGATCCATGGGCTGGCCATCTACAGGGGGTGCAGAGCCAGCCAGTTTATCAGCTCGTTCATTTCCCTCGACTCCCGCATGTCCCGGGACGAAGATGAAAGTGACTTTACGGACAACAGACTTCCGCAGCGACTCAGTCCACTGTCTACGTACAGATCCAGCTTCGACCTTCTGAATCATGCTCATTGAATCACTTAGTACACACACGTTGGTATAATGCTGTGATTCCAGCCATATGGAAGCCTGTGTAACTGCCATTACCTACATCGTCATGCTGCTCGTGGTCATAGAGTGGGCACCACTGGATTCTTGAACGGTTCGGCCCGCTGAACTAGCTGTAAATGACCACGCAAAGAGATACGCCTGGTGTATGTATTTATTTAGTCCGTTATGCTCTGTCCAGAGACGAAGAATTGTCATCTGTCCTTCCGGTCAATAGCTTGCCAGTCCTGGTTGAATTGATTCTAAACATTTCTAACAGACTAGACAGCTCTCTTTTCCCCTGTGGATCAAATTTCGTTAGCTTCTTGTTTACATTCTACACTCTGATTTGAAAGTTTATTTGCTTTTTCATTACAGGATATTCTACAGTGGAATGTGATACCCATTTGAGTATAGTTCGTTGTTCTGCAGCAATCTCGCTTAGTGCATTTCTCAGTTGTAGTTGATTAACAACGGTTATAGTTTGCAGTTAAGATAGTGAATCAGTAGACATGGCTGACAAGTGGCAGACAAAGTTCGTGTTATAAACCAGCTTAAAATGATAATGCCGTGGAAGGTACGGTTTTGAGAGGATAAAAATCAAATTAAATAGAACACACGGATTGTGGAAAAGGAGGTAAGAAAACATTTAAACAAAAACTTAATTGCGCATCTTTTACAAGATATTGCAGTCAACCCCGTTATTTTTGGACTTATTGTGATTTCTTGGCAGGCTTACTTTTAGTAATTTTCCATTATTTTCTGAATGACCGGAATCCATACCATTATGTTGAAACCAACGCAAGGCGCTCTGCTGCCAAATTGACTGCATCTATGTTTCGACCGCTGTATGCAGGATTACGAATTGTGTTCGTCAACCCTTCGCCACGGAGCCGGCAAGAAAGCATAGCTAATAACAAAAGTAAAGTAAAGGACCATGTTTCACGCTTGGGGGTGTATTTGGTAATGATACTAGCGCTATATTTATGTAGACCCTTCGGCACACGATGTTAATGTACAGGGTGCATTTGTAATGACTGTGCAGTGTTTGAAAATATTGCCGGTCCAAGTTTTGTATTTATCTGTTATGTTGAATGGACTTTGCAGAGAGTGGATACAAAACTTGGACCGGCAATATTTTCAAACACCGCACAGTCTTTACAAATACAATCTATAGTAAATATCACACCGACCATCTTTACTTCTCAGAACATCGTTTTATTGATGTTTGAACTAGAATTCGAACACATGCCTACAGTGGCAACAGGCAAGCATGAATGCGTTACCGCAGCTCTCACATATTCAATAGAGGCACGCAAACAATGGCAAGGTTAGTTGCTTGGGGTCGAGAGCGTTTAAAAGAATGCAACCGGTTTCTCAGTGCAGCATTTTCGGGTTCAAGTTTCCATTGAAAAGGAATGTTTTCTATCAGTATAGGCCTCTGATGTTAACCTCACACTTCATCAACTTAACGAGTACTATATTCTTATGGGTGAGGAATGGCACCGAGGAAGAGAATTAGTAGTCCTTCCTCTTTAATACTGTGACCTAGTTACTTTAAAGTCCTAACACTTCTCGCCCGATCGCAGTATTAGTTTTGTGACTACTTTCATCTTGTATCATCTTACACACCGAAAAGCATCTTCCGTTTCCTTGTGCCGGCCAAGTAAAACTATCTGAACATCTTGTAATCTGTGGCGAAATAAGAAGAGTCAGGCGATTTAAGACAAGCACTGCTGGAAATATTAAATGTTTGCTTGGAATCCTTCTATACAAGAGTAATAACGTACCAGGGTTCTTTAATCTTCTTTGTCATAATGCTAGTGATCTCCCGAGGCAATCACATCTTTTACTCGAGAAAAGTTGGGGGGGGGGGGGGGGGGAGAGAGAGAGAGAGAGAGAGAGAGAGAGAGAGAGAGAGAGAGAGAGAGAGAGAGAGAAGTAACTGTAAGTGTACGGCAGATACTGTCGTTGGGGGGAGGGGGGTGAACTATGTAACATCAGATACCTTTGGCAGGTTAAAGTTGCTCGTATATTCCTTTAACAGCAGCGTGACCATTCCAAAGAAATAATTGGCACTCGTTTTATGGAGTTCGGTGGATTCTGCTGTTTGATGCTTTTGTGTTGAAATTCACCAAGGGAATACATTGTTTTAGATGAACTCTTTTCTGGCTTCAATACATACCACACATAACCACTGATAGTGTTCCAATGTGGAGCATTTGTTATCCCCACGGTAACGACATATTTACTGCTAAGTCTTTCTGTCTGCACAAAAGTTGCTTAAATACATAACAAGGAAAGGTTCAGTGAATTTGAACATTCGTTTGCTGCTAGTCAAACACACTACGTGAAACACTTTGTTGTTGTTGTTGTTGTTGTTGTTGTTGTTGCTGCTGCTGCTGCTGCTGCTGCTGCTGCTGCGTCGTTGATCGCATAGCCATAGCTTAAGAATTATTGAGCGGTTGCCAAGGTTGGGTTTTGAGTTACGGCCGCGAATTTCAGACCATTACCAACAACTATACGTCGGCTTCCCTCTAGCCCAAACCACCACGTGATATTAGTATAACTTCATCTGGAACGAATAGGACAAACGAAATAGAGTAAAAGTAGGTCAAGTAAAGTGCCCCCTCCTAGAGACCCTATATACTATTCTCGTCTCTTAATACATTAATTGATTTTCTTATAATTTTACTTTGTCACAATGAAGATATTTGTTTTTGTTTTTCTGTCTCGTTTACTTCTTATGTTCCATACATCTGTATTGATTAAGTTACTTTTTGTTTTTCAAGTATTTATTTTTTCACTTGTTTTCGGAGAGTTTCCTTTCATGATTTCTGTATCTGCGTTTTCTTTCCCCCTTCTTTATTTCCTTTAAAATTGTGGCGCGGTCTATAATGCTTATCTTGTTCTTTATACCTGTCTAATTCTTTCTCATTTTTAAACCCTCCTGTCCATGATTAGCTCTTTATAAAATTTGCATTTTATGTCCCTTATTCCATAAACGCTGTTTCAGCTCGATCACTCATCAATCTGTTGATTAATTCTTTCTTGATTTCATTACTTTGATTTCTCTTGAACTCAGAACCATGCACGTGTGCACATATCCTTCGTTGAGTGGTCATGTCACCTCCCATAGATAAAACGTGTGTAAACTTCGCACAGTGCACGAACACAGCAACATCGGGGAGGTTCCAAACATGTGTATTTTCTAAACATGCTTGTTATACATATTGACGGTTGGATGTTCTACTAGTTAAATTTAGTTTGGTCTGCTGCCTTCCCAACCTTACATTCTCAGTTTCCCAATTAGACAGGTATATGTAATGCCTAATATGTGCACACCTTTTCTCCTAATATTTCGCTCTCATCCGAGAATGTTCAATGTCCTATCCACTACCTGGGCGCAGATGTATTTTAACAATATCCACACAACAATTCGTACTAGCCCTTCTTATCCTAATTCAGAAGCGGGTGTCATTTTTTTTTTCTAAGCCACTCTTTTCCAAGTTTCACATGGGATTTTCCTTTTCTATCCTTTAACTGCTAGTGCAGCATTTTTCGTTGTTGTTGCATATCCTTTTTCCAGGACACTGCAGTCAACATTAGAATTTTTCAGCTGCTCCTGATGTCTTGGCAAGTTTTACGTTCAGTAGTTTGCCATTGCCTTCTGAACGACCGGAGCATATGCCCACAAATAACTCATGCTAAGTTGTCCTATCTTTTTCTATCTCATGCAGCTCCGTCCATGCCCCCTCCCCTATATTATGCATCTCTGTATCTCTTAATTGACGTGCTTTTAGCCGCCCCGCCCCCCCCCCCCCCCCCTGTATTTCGTTTGTCCCGTGGATTCCAGGGGAAAACAATTACTTTAGTGTTTCCTCAAAGTGCGTCATGGTTAGTTTATTTTGTATTCTTCCCACACTATTAGTGCTTTCCCTGCTTCCTTAGACATCATTAGGGCCACACCTTCACTGTAGGTTGTGGGGGGAGGCGGGCATTGTCCACCGTTTGTATGATAACACATAAGAAGGGATGTCACAAAATAATATTCAGCTGACAGTTTAGAGAAATACATTTTTGGAAAACATACAAATAAACACACGCTACCATATACTTACATACACACGCACAGTCACAGTGTGTTCAACGTTATAAAACAAACATATATTATGTTAACAGTAATACAACTGTAGGTTGTAAGAAAGTCAATTATCTTGTTTCCTTATGGCGTACTTGGTATATGGTGCTAGATCTGTTTTTATTTATCAATCGACACTCACTGGGTGTTGTGGTCAGTATAACGAGGCGGCCATTACTTAAAAAGACATTTCCTGTTACAAATCTCAGGCTGGTTCGACGTGAGAGGAAATTTGTATTTATCCACCACGATGCGGATCGAGCCCATGTCCACCGGACCGGTAAGCGAGCGTAAATCACTACACTACCTCGGTTCCCACTATTGTGAATTGAACGTATTAAATTATTTGCCTATTTCAGGCGATCGGAATTTTTGTCCATTATACTACCAAGCAGTTTACGTGATGAACTCGACCGCTGTGTTTTTTAAGTTCAGATTCAGTGGGTTTGAAGTGGGATTCTCCGTGGCGAAGTCGTTAGGCCGCCTGCCTGGCGCGCGTAGGTTGTGGGTTCGATCTAGGATTACATCATTCTGTTCACTGGTGCAATTTTCTCGGAGACTACAGCGGGTGGTTGTTGGAGCTACGGATTTCATGCTCCGCGTAACGCAATCGGCTGCCACCTTAAGGAAAGAGACCGAATCATATATTATCAAACCCGGTGCAATGAAGTCGATCTTCTTGCTTTTATAACAGTTTTAAACAGCTTGGAGTTCAATGTTGATTCAGCGGGAAATTTTTGTCTTCTTTAGATCGACGCACAAACGAACTCCTGCAGATCATGTCCGGCCGTTTCTTTGATTAGCTCATAACGTGCATAGCGATGCAGCAAAGAGATACGCCTGGTGTATGTATTTATTTAGTCCGTTATGCTCTGTCCAGAGACGAAGAATTGTCATCTGTCCTTCCGGTCAATAGCTTGCCAGTCCTGGTTGAATTGATTCTAAACCTTTCTAACAGACTAGACAGCTCTCTTTTCCCCTGTGGATCAAATTTCGTTATCTTCTTGTTTACATTCTACACTCTGATTTGAAAGTTTATTTGCTTTTTCATTACAGGATATTCTACAGTGGAATGTGATACCCATTTGAGTATAGTTCGTTGTTCTGCAGCAATCTCGCTTAGTGAATTTCTCAGTTGTAGTTGATTCACAACGGTTATAGTTTGCAGTTAAGATAGTGAATCAGTAAACATGGCTGACAAGTGGCAGACAAAGTTCATGTTATAAAGCAGCTTAAAATGATAATGCCGTGGAAAGTACGGTTTTGAGAGAAAAAAAATATCAAATTAAATAGAACACACGGATTGCGGAAAAGGAGGCAAGAAAACATTTAAACAAAAACTTAATTGTGCATCTTTTACAAGATATTGCAGTCAACCCCGTTATTTTTGGACTTATTGTGATTTCTTGGCAGGTTTACTTTTAGTAATTTTCCATTACTTTCTGAATGACCGGAATCCATACCATTGTGTTGAAACCAACGCAAGGCGCTCTGCTGCCAAATTGACTGCATCTATGTTTCGACCGCTGTATGCGGGATTACGAATTGTGTTCGTCAACCCTTCGCCATGGAGCCGGCAAGAAAGCATAGCTAATAACAAAATTAAAGTAAAGGACCATGTTTCACGCTTGGGGATGTATTTGGTAATGATGCTAGCGCTAAATTTATGTAGACCCTTCGGCACACGATGTTAATGTACAGGGTGCATTTGTAATGACTGTGTAGTGTTTGAAAATATTGCCGGTCCAAGTTTTGTTTTTATCTATTATGTTGAATGGACTTTGCAGAGAGTGGATACAATCTATATAAATATCACACCGACCATCTTTACTTCTCAGAACATCTTTTTATTGATGTTTGAACTAGAATTCGAACACATGCCTACAGTGGCGACAGGCAAGCATGCATGCGTTACCGCAGCTCTCACATATTCAATAGAGGCACGCAAACAATGGCAAGGTGAGTTGCTTGGCGTCGAGAGCGTTTAAAAGAATGCAACCGGTTTCTCAGTGCAACATTTTCGGGTTCAAGTTTCCATTGAAAAGGAATGTTTTCTATCAGTATAGGCCTCTGATGTTAACCCCACACTTCATCAACTTAACGAGTACTATATTCTCATGGGTGAGGAATGGCACCGAGGAAAAGAATTAGTAGCCCTTCCTCTGTAATACTGTGACCTAGTTACTTTAAAGTCCTAACATTTCTCGCCCAATCGCAGTATTAGTTTTGTGACTACTTTCATCTTGTATCATCTTACACATCGAAAAGCATCTTCCGTTTCCTTGTGCCGGCCAAGTAAAACTATCAGAACATCTTGTAATCTGTGGCGAAATAAGAAGAGTCAGGCGATTTAAGACAAGCACTGCTGGAAATATTAAATGTTTGCTTGGAATCCTTCTATACACGAGTAATAACGTACCAGGGTTCTTTAATCTTCTTTGTCATAATGCTAGTGATCTCCCGAGGCAATCACATCTTTTACTCGAGAAAAGTTGGGGGGTGGGGGGGGGGGGGGGGGGAGAGAGAGAGAGAGAGAGAGAGAGAGAGAGAGAGAGAGAGAGAGAGAGAGAGAGAAGTAACTGTAAGTGTACGGCAGATACTGTCATTTTGCGGGGGGGGGGGGGGGGGGTGGGGGGGGGGGGGGGGGGTTTAACTATGTATCATCAAATATCTTTGGCAGGTTAAAGTTGCTCGTATATTCCTTTAACAGCAGCATGACCCTTCCAAAGAAATAATTGGCAGTCGTTTTATGGAGTTCGGTGGATTCTGCTGTTGATGCTTTTGTGTTGAAATTCACCAAGGGAAATATTGTTTTAGATGAACTCTTTTCTGGCTTCAATACATACCACAGATAACCACTGATAGTGTTCCAATGTGGAGCATTTGTTATCCCCACGGTAACGACATATTTACTGCTAAGTCTTTCTGTCTGCACAAAAGTTGCTTAAATACATAACAAGGAAAGCTTCAGTGAATTTGAACATTCGTTTGCTGCTAGTCAAACACACTACGTGAAACACTTTGTTGTTGTTGTTGTTGTTGTTGTTGTTGTTGTTGCTGCTGCTGCTGCTGCTGCTGCTGCTGCGTCGTTGATCGCATAGCCATAGCTTAAGAATTATTGAGCGGTTGCCAAGGTTGGGTTTTTGAGTTACGGCCGCGAATTTCAGACCATTACCAACAACTATACATCGGCTTCCCTCTAGCCCAAACCACCACGTGATATTAGTATAACTTCATCTGGAACGAATAGGACAAACGAAATAGAGTAAAAGTAGGTCAAGTAAAGGACTGTTAATCTCCCTGGGCGCAACGGGCTTAGAGTGCTAGACCATATTTTTATAGACCAACCAGGGATTGATGTGGTCAGCATTAGCTATGTCGCCTTTACTTCCAAAGACATTCTTGGTACCTATTTTAAGCTGGGTCGATCGGAAAGTATAGGTCAATTAAAAAAAAACAACATCCGAATGCGCCTAGCTGCGTATCGAACCCATGACCACCAGGTTACGAAATATAGAGAGACCTAAGAGACAGAAACAAAATATAGAGAGATCTAAACGGCAGACAGAAAAGAATTATAGAGATGAATAATATGCGAAGGACATGACATCTATAGGAGGAAGGAAAGCGATAGGACGGCTTGGCATGATTTCAGGACATATGCTTCAATGGGATATAAAAGACGACAAGAAGAAGAAGAAGAAGAAGAAGAAGAAGAAGAAGAAGAAGAAGAAGAAGAAGAAGAAGAAGAAGAAGAAGAAGAAGAAGAAGAAGAAGGAGAAGAAGAAGAAGAATATGATGATGATGATTGTCACGAGATCGCCATGAGTTAACCAGATAATAATACCGACGTTTGCTTGGCGTATATTTTCTAGGCCACAACAGTCGTACTAACAGAGTAAACACAGCTGCACGGGTTACATCGGGTCAGCCCATATACACAGTTGGTGGTGAGTGAGAAGGAAGGGATACAACGCATTGGCAGTTCATAACAGTTAAAATCACATATAATTGCCCGCTCAGGATATGGAATGGTTCCGTTTGTCATCTATAGTTCCGGACATCAGACGGAATGGAGGTTTTACTGTCACCACATGACAGAAAGTTAAGGGCTTGTTATTGACAACAGTGGAACACCTGCCGGACATGAACAACGTCACGTGCACAATGTAAGCTTGTTTGGAAAACCATGATTGGCAGCTTGGTATCGAAACTCTTTGTTGGAACTCGACAGTAACTCTCTAGATTGTTTTGGATGTCTAAACCAGTGATGACAAATCTAACATTGAGGGAGCCAGAGGGGGGATGGATCCCTGACAGGAGATGATCTGCCAATGTGCCACCTGTGTGGGGGCATAAAGGATAACGTCACGTGGCCAACTTTGGTAGTTTGCCATGTAAACCCGAGTTGGGACCAACTAGGGGAACTTGAAAATGTGGATTTAGGCAGACATGCTTGTCACTGCAGCAGTTAGAACATCTAACGTGTGAAGGAGATATTTGATTTAGTTTACACGAGCCTGTATGGCTACCATTAGATGTAATTTAGTGTAAACTGCAGTGCTAACACAAGACATGATACGTGAGGCTAGATAGACACGAGTGAGGATCAATCACATTAACAATTAACATTAATGACTGTGTACACACTACAAAGGACTTGTGCGGTTTTTTTAAGGAACGATAGGAACGGACATTGTGTAGGGTGCAACCGGTCCATGATTAACTGTTAATACCACCGGTGGCTATTTCGGATGATCATGAAATTGGATTACCAGAGGTCTACAGAGGCAAAGCAGTATCCGGCAAGATGGTTTCGGCACTGGGTGAGATGTACATGTTCTGACGTAACGTGCTGTGGTCTATCCTTGCTGGGATTAGCTGACTGGGTTGTGGTCTGAGAGTCCGATTCTACACACTTTATATAACACGTCACACATTTTCTTCACATACACGTCCCATACACGTTACACTTTTCTTTTAATAAATTAATCTTTATTAATTTCTAGAAACAAGAGTTGTTGAGTATGTTGCGTTGGGAAGTATGAGAGGGGGCATAGTACGACAGTGAGAGAGTGATAGGAAAAGGTGTCCATAGGCTGATGGAGTGTGTTGGACGGAAGCTGGTGGATTCTCCAGAATATTGAGAGGGAAAAAAATATTATAATGTGAGTGTCGACTCTCTTCACTCCAGGGACGACAATGTAAAGGAGGACACGACAATGATGATGATGAATGATGATGATGATGATGATGATGATGATGATGATGATGATGATGATGATGATGATGATGATGATGATGATGATGGTGATGACTGCAATGCCGTTTGAAGCTATCGTGGTATCCTGTTCTTCTAATGTGATTATCTGTCTGCAGCGACTTTCTTCTATTGATTGTTCTAGGTCGGCTGTGTATGTCTGTTTCCCTACAACTAAATAGAATTAAGCTAATGTTCTTCCTGAAACCTGTAACAGTATATATATATCGGGTTGCTATGATGTTTTCAGTCACAATAAATTCCAGTACTGTTGCAGGTACTGCTGCTGTTGCTACTTCTATTACTACATTTGTACTATTATCACTACTCCTTACTTCCTCCTACTACTACTGCTGCTGCTGCTGCTACTACTTCTACTACTACTACTACTACTACTACTACTACTACTACTACTACTACTACTACTACAAGTACTACTACTACTACCTGTACTTCTACCTCGATATTACGACGACGACATCTAAGACACCTATGACGACAAATACAACTGCTACATCTATCTGTGTTTTCTCTTCTATAGCAAATTACAATTACCAACATCCCGATATCCACCACAACTACGTCATATAATATATGCATGGTCTAATTCCATCAGTTGTGCATCTTTCTTCATTTTCGTTTCCTTATTTCCTCTGCTAATTTTTACCCGTTCTTCTTTCACATTGTACCGGGGCTTATTGTTCTTTCTATATCTTGCATTTTCCATCCCATTTTCTACTACTTCTGTTGCCCCATTTCACACGGGTGTGTTGTTCTTTCAACACCTTAAATTTCCCGTCCTCACCATCGTCATTGTCTTCTACTTTAACCGTTATCTTTTGTCTTTACGCTTCTTCGTCATCAACAGCACGTTCGTGTTTCGGTAAACACAACACAATTATCAATATAATTATCCTGCTGTAACGTAAAATATGAGGACGCGCCGTCCTTCCAGTGTGAGAAAACAAACAGTTCATGTATTGCAAATAGAAATGTCGATTGCCAGCTTACGTGGACAAGGGCCACAGTTCAGTATCCGGATACCCCGGGAATTGGCCCGGCCTGTCGGATATTCCCGCCATGAAAACATGTCTTGGAGATCAATTCAGCCTGGAATCTGGGATTCCCTTAGTGTTACTTTACCTCGCGCCCAGGGACATTAATGCAGTTCCTGTTTCGCAGCCTCGTTTGGGATATGTTTAAGGCCCTAATAAACTCTCACGTTTGCTAACTATCCACTGCTATCTTATTTCAAGAATGAAACGGAAAAGAAACATATTGAAAGTGTGTAATCCAATCTTAATGCAATGTTGAACGCGATCTGTCAAATTTGTTTTGTCGGCTTCCGAAATTATAGAACGTAAATGTTGTCGTAGAAACAGAATAATTATTATTTAGCATAAAGTAGAAATTCCGAGCTGGAAATCAAGTAGACTTTATAAAAATACAACTGCGGCTAAGCGAAATCGTTACAATACAAACTAGGGACATAATCTGCTCAGCTAATTCCCAGCGGCAGAATATAATACTCAGTTATTGGAATTAGAGATAGCGTATGATTCATTTATATCATTATTATCATTTCTCTTTGGTTCTCCATCAGCATGTGCGTACCTATTATGGTGAATTCCTTCTTCCAGCTAACTGTTTAATTTAGTGTTTTCAAATATTGGAGTTGTAGCTTCATTATCTTTTCTATTCTACCCTTGGTGTGGAAAGATACAATGATGAGTTACTTAAAACATTTAAAACCTGAAGATAAAATGTCCTCCTATAGCCTGATTCCTGAAATCCGCCAGTTTGAATGCAATTGTGGACAGTTTGTGTACGCTACCTTTCCTATACTTACAGTGTATTTATATTAGTGTATGTTTTATTTTGTACATTGGTGTACACAGATGTACATTGGAATTAGTGATAATCCCTAGTATAAACGTGTCCACATTGTCACACACTGTTTTATACTAGAAACATTGGTATAAAATGTGTTATATTGCCATGCACTGGTATACGCCGGACACGCATGCACATACATGGTTATACTGTCATGCACTGGTATATACCTGTAAAAACTGCTATATACTTATTTATCGAAATTCTCCCAGTTGTGGATTGAACTCGTGACGCCGAGTCGGCAGGCGAGTGTCTAACCATAGTGTTATAGAGGCTCTCCTTATACGGGAGTCTCCGTGGCGAAGTGGTCAAGCCGTCTGTTTCGCGCTTCGAAGGTTGTGAGTTCGATTCCGGGCTACGTCTTTCGGATCACGAGTGAATTGTACTCGGAGCCTCCGGGCTGTCGTCTCCGGAGCTACGGAGTTTGTGCTTTTTGCGATGCTTTCGGCAGGTCATCCTGTCATATGGGATAAAACCCGGGGCAATGAAGTCCATCCTGTGGGCCTTAAGACTCTTTTTAATACTTGTTTATAGTACCATACGCTGGTATATATTTGTTCATATTGTCATACACTGGAATATACCGGTGGTCACTAACTCGTATAAGAACACCTATACTGTTAGACCCAAAAAAAAAATGAGACAATCCCTCAAAAGACAAATTAAAAACGGAGATTCATTATCATCATCTTCCACTTTTGCCGTCAAGCGTCGTGGGGAGGAATAATTGGAGTTCCAGCGCCCGATGGATGGCATTGGGTAGTGTCGTTCCGTGTGACTGTAGATTGTCTTTGATGCTGTCATTCCATTTTCTTCTCGGGCATCTTCTTTCTCTCGTAGCAGATGTTCTTTGATGTAGGGCCAGTGCTGGTAGTTGATGGCGTTGCATTCTAACGAAGAGGCCAAACCATTTGAAACGGTGATTTATTGGGGAAATTAGTCATAGACAGTCAAGATTGTTTGGACATGTTATGAGGAGAAATGGTCTTGAAAATGTGATGACAACTGGCAAGCTTGATGGGAAGAGAGTAATAGGAAGACCAAGGGATAAATACCTTGATGATTTGGCAGCATGGTATGGTCAGAACAAGAACACAGATCCGATTCGAGACTGGTGACGGTGTGAGATGGCGAACCATGACCGACCACGCCTGTCGGACTGACACTGGATGATGATGATGATGATACTGTCATGCATTGGCACAAACTTGTCTATACTATCATACATTTGTATATACTGGTAAACACTGGTATAAACTTGTCTATTCTGCCATACACTGGTATAGTGGTAAACAATAATATAAATTTGTTTATACTGTCATACTCCTGTATATACTTGCACATACTAGTATAAACGTGTTAGGACTGCCAAACACTGGTATATACAGGTGACACTGTATACACATGTTTATACTATAATACAGAAGTATAAACTTGTCTATACATTAACACACATGGTGTAATCTTTTCTATACTTTCATACAGAGGAGATATATACCTGTTAATTTCGGTATAAACGTCTCTGTTCTGACATACACTGGTCTGGTATATATGCCGGAAACTTCTTCTTCTTCAGCGTTCCGAGCCATTGAGGTTCTTTGCTGCAGATACAATCCGTCTCCATTCGTCTCTCTGGTGGGCCTTCTCTTGCCAGTCGTTGATTCCAAGTGCTTGTAGGTCTGTATATGTATTATCTCTCCACGGCCTTCTTGGTCTACCTCGGGGTCTACGGTCATTTATTTCCTGAGTGTAAGCGAGTTTTGTTTCCCTATTATCTTCCATTCTTTCTATATGCCCCAGCCATTGTAGTCTATTAGCCTTCATGATACCAGTGATTAGCGGGGACTTAAACAGATCATAAATGTCTTTGTTACTTCTTCTTTTCCACTCTCCACTTTGTGTTTCCCTAATGGGTCCAAAGATGCGTCTTAAAATTTTGTTCTCAAAGGTTTGTAACAAGGCTTCGTCTCCTTTCGTATGCCGGAAACACTGGTATAAAATTCTATACTTGTACACACTTACTGCATGATCCCCACAAAGTACTCTAACGTTAGAAGTGGACGTTTCAAGATGCGCCACTCCGTTACGATCTCTAAATCATGAAGTAATTAATACAAGAGGAAATTGTAGGAGACGCGTGAATTGTTACCAATACAGACACCAACACTGCTCAAACAACACAGCCAAGTCGGTTTCATTGTAATTCGGAACTGTTCCATATTCCGAAGCGTACCCAATTTCCTGCAGGCACCCCGGGCTAATGGACCCGTTACTGAAAGACCCAGAAATCTCGGGAGTCCTTCTCACGGGTTTGACAAGCCTCACTGCCAGGTAACCGCGTTTGGAAGTGAGGCGGAAATTTCATTTCTGTCCGGGGAAACATCGCTCATCAGTCTACTCGCAGATAAAGTGATAGAATTTGTTAGCTGAACAAATGGAAGGTGTTGATACTTGGGTCTTTGATCTGCTGCCCTGTCCGTCGATGTGCTTCTGGGTTTGTTATTTCCTGGGCAGTGTTGACGGCACGTCAGGTAAATGTTTATGTAAACATTACAACATTGAGTGCTTATTGTTGTTGAGGTTCTTTGTTTCATTATTTTTTCTCAGTTGATTCAAAAAAGATGACTGCCTAGTGTCCATGGCCAGCCCTTTCTGTAGTGGGTTTGCTGCGAATGTTTACGTGTCATATCAATAAACATCATCATCATCACTTTTTATTTTAAATTTGTGCTCGCTCGCTTTCAACTCAAGATTAGTCCATACATGTGCTACTACTGCTAGTGCACTAGACTTATTTTTGAGTGTGGATTAGTTTTTCCTATTACCAGTGTCCCTCGCCATCAAGCGAACTAACTCCGACCTCTGAGGTACTTGTAATTTACGTCCCAAAATCACGGACAAGTATTCAATATTTTAGTCCAACATACCAGTGTCGGAGTTTAACCCGCTACCTCGCCATTAGCACAGCGGAAGTTTAAATGCGTGCGCTGTTATCCATTCATCATTACCATCATCTTATGTTTTCTCATTTCTTCCTTCATCTACTTCCTCATAAACGGTCTGGCTCAAAAGCACGTTGGATACAACATATCTGTTTACAGTAAAACTGTAATATCTGTGCTACTCAAATTATATATCTAGTTTTAGTTCTGTATACTTCGTGATGTGGAACGTTTGTTTAAAAAAACAATGAGTGTGGAAGTTTATTTTGTCTCTTCAGTATATAGTGTGGCTTCATGGCTTAGAGGTTATGACTTTTCCCCGTAATCTCGTATACTCTCGTCGGTAACGTGATGACGGTGAGAATCAGCAGTGGTTCGAATCGCATCGGTAACTTACAGGGTATGTGAGCCGGCCGCTCAGAAAGCAATGGCAATCTACTGAGCGTAATCTTGCCAAGAAAGATGCTGGTGCTGACAGCGATGTCCTGTAAAGGATATGCAAAAAAAAAAAAAAAAGTATATAGTGCAATGTGTGTCTCATGGGTGGGGTTTCTCATTTTTGACATTTTTGTAGGACACGATTTATATGGTCTACCCTTTAGGATATCCAATTGCCTGGAGATGTTTAACTGAAGCAAAGTGGGGTATCCTAAAGTGTACCCCAAAGTCTGAGATAGCTGTGGAGAGATACGCCGTTAATGTGTTGGAATTACAAGACATCGTGAAGGTCAGCGTGGCCGAAAGGATAGGAACGTTTGTTCATAAATTTCCGGTGCGCTGATGCCGAGGTAGCGGGTTAAACCCTTACTGTTCCCACCGCTATCTGATTAAAAGTTCTCCTGATCTTCCTCTCAGTTTTGAGATTCTTCCAGAACCCCTGTCGATCCCCCGCAATCTCATTCTTTTCACATATGGGTTCTCAATCTGTTCCTCCCCCTTCTCCACCTGGTCCCACAAGCGCACCACCACCTCCCCCTTTTCCATAGGCAAACTACCACCAAGTGGTGCATTCCCTGCTAGCCTATCAGCCTGTTCATTCCCCCGTACACCCGCATGGCCAGAGCAAAATATCCATACAATTCTCACAATCTGTGACCTCTGAAGCGATGAGAGCCATTCCACACGAAACATTCCTTTCTCCACCTTACTAAGCATACTCTTTGAATCCCTAATGAATACAACGGGTGTTGCAGTGGTCTTATCTAGCCAACGGAATGCCGCTGTTACTGCCTCCACCTCCGTTCTCATGCAATAGGGCGTAGTCTCATATGCCAGACTATCCTTTTTCAAGACTCGTCCATTAATTAGCCTTTGCAATAAAGTCCCAGCCACTAAGTCTGTTTCTCGCCACTTATTTATGGATTTGTGGTTTGTGACAAAGCTTTCTTTCATAGGGGATTCTTAGAAGGCTAATGCACCACTATTGGATCCTACTAACAATCATTAGCTTAATAAGGACGACCTACTCAGTGGCGACGGTGTTACGGACGCAGTTCGAAATCCCGCATATTGCGTTCGAAACACAACTGCGGGCGATTTGGAAGCAGACGGCCTTGCGTTGCTTTTTTATAAAATGGTATGGGTGCCGGTTGTTCAGAAAGCAACGGCAAACTACTGAAAGTAAACTTGCCAATTGATCGCAAACAGCCAAAAATAATCACAAACAGCCAAAACATGTTTGGGTTAACTGCGACGTCCGGTATAGGTTATATGCAACTAACTAATAAGGGCAACACATGATGATATGAAATGTAGATTTATTCATGGGGGGAAACAACTGACATATACAACTGAAGATTCCAATTGCTTTTTAAACGACCGGCACCAATACCATTTAGATTTTTTAAAAACCAATGCCAGGCGGTCTGCTGCCAAATAGCCCCGCAACCGTGTTTCGAATGCGTATGCGGGATTTCGATCTACGTCCGTATTCCCTTCGCCACGGAGCTTGAGTTACTTAGACATATATAAGAAACATAGATGTGTTCCTAAGTTTGATATCTGGTCACTTATATGGGCTGACTAGATATGTAGCTCTTTTGATGGTCGCAATTTACAGGAATTAAAACACATGTGAAAACTGGTTAAGTATTATTCAGCCCATGACTGTCACGTGACTGTGGACAACCTGTGGATTTTGCCCAGTGTTGTTTACTGCTATTTCAAAGGTTAATTTTGGGGTAATAGTGCAGCATATGAACATTGCATGTGAAGGGTTAAGCATGGTTATGCCTTGACTAACGTCCAGTCGGCATATCATTCTTTCATTAAACCATTCATTCATTCATTCAGTACCATGTCCTTTGCAGAACCTAGCTCCCACAACAACCTTCAGGCAAAACTTCTCGATCACAAGCAAGATGTCCCGCGTCCGATACACCCACATGGAGATCATCCACCACATCCTGCACCCATCTTCGCTTTGGCCTTCCTCTTTCTCTCTTCCCAGGCATATACCCCTCCATTATTGTTCTTTCCAAACTTTTATGACGATTCAAGTGACCAAAATATATCAATTATTTTATATTAATTATTTTATTGAACAATATCTGGGTAAGTTGGGCTGATATGGAGTAACAAGTCAATGAACACATACCCCCATTGCAGGGGATTTCAACACATGACCACAGAGACGGCAAGCTTTCTCCACAGCCTCGCCCAGTTGATATGCGCCAGAATTGACTATTGCCTTTTAAGTCATCATCAAGATGTGTTCAGTTGAAAATGAAGGCAGTTCATTATTCGCCATCTCACACAATCACCAGGTTTGGATTAGGTCTGTGTTCTTGTCTCGATTATGTCATGTCGCCAAGCTGACTATACTTTCTTCTCCCTACCCAGTGTTGAGTCATTGCCCAGTTTACATGTAGTATAAGGGTTTGACCATCCCTTTGATCGGCCTTTTCGCCCGTACTCTGGCAACATCCACTATGATTATCAGCTCAGTGAGCACTTGATTAAGGATCCATGTGAACGAAGTATTCAGCTTTCAGCAAATATCAACACAGGGAAAATCATGGTCGATCCTCATTTCATTAGCCAGCCAGTGTCTGTTTCTCGAGGATTCCCTGAGGGGAAGAGATGGTAGGTCAACGTCAGCAAACGTCCAACTGACCCTATGCATCAGTTACAATCTTCCATGAGTAATGAACTAATGGGGGAACTAAATCTAGTGGAAATGTGGATTTCGAGAAGAATGTTTAGACTATTCTTCACATAGAAGAAAGCAAATTCTGTGATATTTACAGCTGCAAACGTCACTAGATCAATCATCAACACCGCCAAGAAATTATGAACGAATTGTGTAATATATATCAACGGAAGAGGTGAAGTGGAGGAAATCGAATAACATGAATAGGAGACAGCGGAAGACAGAGGAAGACGGATGTGGACGGATTAAACAGCTTGGGCAATGAATAATACTGTCAGCAACACTGGTTTAATAAAACTACCATACAGAGATGGTTGGTGGCAGTGGTGGTGAAGAGAAGAAGAAGAAGAAGAAGAAGAAGAAGAAGAAGAAGAAGAAGAAGAAGAAGAAGAAGAAGAAGAAGAAGAAGAAAGAAAGAAAGAAAGAAAGAAAGAAAGAAAGAAAGAAAGAAAGAAAGAAAGAAAGAAAGAAAGAAAGAAAGAAAGAAAGAAAGAAAGAAAGAAAGAAAGAAAGAAAGAAAGAAAGAAAGAAAGAAAGAAAGAAAGAAAGAAAGAAAGAAAGAAAGAAAGAAAGAAAGAAAGAAAGAAAGAAGACGAAGAAGGGGAGGAGGAGGAGGAGGAGGAGGAGGGGGGAGGAAAAGAACAGAAAAAGATGTTTAAAAAAGCAACAACAACAACATCAACAAATACAAGAGGACGAAGAAGAAAAGGATAAAGATGAAGTAGAAGACGAAAATGAAGCACAAAAAGAAGAACACGAAAAAGAAGGACAAGAACAGTAAACCAAGAATAAGAACAAGAACAAATTCGAAAGGAAGATGTTAGCTCCCCACACTTAACTAACATGTCACATTCTTCTTCCACAAATTGTAATATTGTCATTGAACTGTCATTTACTGCCAATATAGTACCTTACGTTGTATTGGCAAGGGGATGGGGGGGGGGGGGGGGGGGTCTTGAACCTGAGGAATTAAGGCTGCCTGGCTATTGCGGTCGCCGCGAACTGTGCAGGCTAGATATTTCTGTTTGCCCTCGCAGAAAAAGAAAAAAAAAGCTCCACGCCCTACCGAGGATTCGAACCCGGGTCTACCGAAAGAGAATCCGGTATTTGATCCACTCGGCCAGCCGCTCCTCTTTAATAATGTTATTTGTTAAAATCCCTGGCTTTACTAATGTTATTTGTTAAAATCCCTGGCTAGCTATAATACATCTTGTGCTGGCCAGGTGGTTGACAGTCTAACACATTTGTTTACATCAGCAAAACTGTGGCTAAAGATGCAGTAGTAGGCGCCAATCTTCCCTGCGCCTGCTTCATCTTCTGTCTGCAACCCTCCCTTTCTATCGTATGCCACTTTGCCAGGCAGAAATTATACACATTATCCAACGCTGTTGAAGAAGAAATGCAAATGGGACAAGAAATGTCCATTTCGTTATTTGTTATCTGAATACGCTAAGCGTTTAACTGCACGATCCTTCTAATATTTTCACACTTATGAATTCGGCTGAGAATATGTTATGTATGAATCATGAGGTTAAAGTCCGAATTAAAGATCGGACGAAAGAATAATAAGACGAACGATACTTTTTCGACACGTTATGAATTGGTCGTGCAGAACCCTACAGCAATCCACCCAATGTATCTGACGGTTTTGTTTTGTTTTGTTGTTGTTGTTGTTTTTTTTTTACGTTCGCACTCTTTGACTCAAGCGTAGGCAATACACGTGCTACAACTTCTATAGTCCATTCAGAAATGAGTGCCATTATTCACGATCAATTTTTGTGAAAACCGTCTGTTGCATCGTTATGCAATTTTTCCTGCAGTCTTATCTTTACCACCACCCAATGAATATGTCTTTGATAGGTCCAAAGGCAACTTAAATCATGGAAAGCGGCAACATTTCTTTGATGTTTTGGCGAAAAACAAGTTAATTCACGCTAACACCGTCAATTCGGGTGACGACACATTTGACATTTAACAACGTGTTTGTTCTCACGTTTCTTGGTATGCCACAATATGTCAGTTTTCACCACAAGTATTACTCTTCTGTTGGTATTCAATGCGTTTAGTTTTTTTGTTTTTTTTTTCAATGTAGGTTGTTTGTCACCGTTGAGAGCTTACGGAACTGAAAATTAATCACTATGGTATACAAACTGTTCCCATTGACAAGTTGTATTGTTTGTGCCGATGCTGTCATGTTAAGGGCCTTCTATACTTCTTTATAGCTGGAGCAAAAATATCCAGTAGGTGTGCATGTGGATTATTGTCTGCGATCTGCCCAGACCTTAATCTATGTCGGACGATTCCAGTAAGTTGATGACTGATCTCGGTTGCATAAAATTCAATCCATCCTTTCTCCAATAGTCATCTTCTTCTTTCAGCACATGGTCCTCCATTTTTTCCACTGACTTTTATCAATATTTAATTGCGTGGAATAGGTTAGTATCTTGACGTCAGACAATTTGAATGTAGTATTGTCAGCTGCCACCTGTCCTTTAATTTTACCCACACAAGTTCTATATGGTTAAAATGACAATGGTACGGCGGAAGTCGCAATCAGCCCATGACCAGCTCTTCTATCAACTTGTCGATTTGATATTTCTTGCTTTTTGGCGTCTGTTTTACAAGGGACAACAATTCTAGCTTGAAATACGTTTCTGGAAATGGTATGTTTTCCATTCGGAACCATATCTTTATTGCTTCCTTTGTGCTCGATGCCATGTGTATTTTATCTTCTTGGGCAACAACATTGTGATATGATGCATTGTCCATAAGTAGACAAGACGGTCTATCTAAAGATGGAAGCATTATATTCTCGAGCCAATCTCTAAATACATTACCATTCATCTCATTAATATAATCCCTATAGTCTGTATGCGTTTATACGAACAAGAGTCCAGCATTCTGTAGTAAGCCATTATGCCTACTACCAGCATGGGCTATGACCAAACGCTGTCCTTTACTACTGGGCACATATCGCTTTATCTTTCCATCCACCGATTGCCATTCATTTTTATTTTTATGGTGCGCATTGATCCAGGTTTAATCCAAATACTCTGTCATAATTTTGTTTGCGCATTTCCCTTATTTCACGTAGGCATTTGCTTCTCATGGCTCCTGAATGCGGTTGCTGGCATATGATATTTATACTTCCCTTGTACTTCCTAAACGTGAAGCCTTATGTCCTTATAATTTTCCACAAAGTTGCCTTGGATAGCTTTATGTCATTGTTCTTTCTCAACCAAATCCTACGTTTTTTTTACATTCACTGTTTCTTTGGTATCCAGCATTTTGATAATAGCTCGCCTTATGACAACCTTGTCAAAGCTATCTACAATTGCCTTTCTACCTACCGGTTGCTTAATACGTGGTGGTTTCATTCCAGATTGCTGCACCCATCGACGAAATGACCGTTTACTCAAACCCAATGCATGCACTGCTCTTTTCTCGGGATTTGTAATAGTATATGAAACAGTTTCCTGCGATCAGCTTCTTGATAACAACATGTGTACAACTTCATAGCGATGCTTTGAAGTGCACAAAATTTCACATTCAATCCCATTCAACAATATTCACACATTCAGATCTTAGCGATAAAGGGTAAGATTTATAAAAATAATCACGTTTCATGAAAGCACCCACATAAGTGACGACACCTCTGAACACCCCCGTTCCACTACGCGAGGTGTTTGTCATTCTCGTGTACCACGGAAAAATTAACTATTGAGCGCTGATGTTTCTGAGTGAAGATGTAATACAATTTATAACATGCACTTCGTCTCTGAAACGTAAATTATATACCGCATATAAACAAACATTTAAACCTGCTGTACAATCGCCAGAATAAAACGTTTTTTGTTTGGCGGACATAATGATAAGGTTATATGCTAAGTCTCATCATTTTCCCTCCGTTGGTTACTGAGATATGGATTTTTATATGAGGGCAACCAAGTGTGAATGGACTATAGTGCACTGGACTGATGTTTGTGTGCAGATTAGCTTTCCCGATGGCCAGTATCCCCCGCAATCAGGCGAACCCACTCCGACTTCTGAGGTACTTGTAAAGTACGTCTCCAAGACAAGAATGAGACGTCAACATTTTAGCCTAACTGACCGATTAGGGGTTTATCTGATGTGCCCTACATTATGTAATTTAATCACGAAAATTCAGTACAAATGCTCTGAAAGTAAGTACAAGTAAACTACCCTTTATCTCGTCTTGAGGCTATTGTGGTAAATGGTGCTAGCCTCATATTGATAAAGTGACACACAATATGTGACATGATGGCAGTATGACATTCTGACATCTATACTATGTATACCATTTGAATGTAGTATGGCCATGAGATTGCAAGAAGCAAAACGAGACTGATGTTGCACTAGCTGAACTGAAGTTGTAATAAGCGAACTGAGACAGGTTCTCGTAAGCAAACCGAGATTGCACCACATGAGCTGAGGTTGGACGATGGGAACTGATGTTGCAGCAGGTAAATTGAACGTGCACTGAATGGAACTATGGTTGCAACAATTGAAACAATATTGCTGTGGGTAATTCTAGGCTGTGGTGTTAGAGGCGTCCTTAAAGAAATGTTTCACAGCAAGAACCTGCTGTGTGGTATGTGAAATGCTAGGGGCATCGCGTGCCTGTGGTCTGAGTGCATGAAGGAATGGGTGCCGAGCCCATAAGAGAAGAAATGATAACATTGACATCTTGCCTGCATGTCACAAGACCGGCTTACTGATACCGTAGAAGGCTTTGGCTGCAAAATTCACTATATCATATCTGTAAGGAGTCTACGGAGGGCTTGCTGTGTGTGTGTTGGTTGGGGGGGGGGGGGGGGGTGTTGGTTATGCTTCATTGGGATGTGAAAGGAAGACGGAGGAGTAAGAGAAGAAGAAAAAGAAGGAGGAATAGAAGGAAGAAGAGGAACAGGAAGATGAGGAAGAGAAGAGGGGGAAGAGGAGGACGAGAAGAGAAGGAGAAGAAGAAATAGAAGAAGAAGGCAAAGAAGTCGAAGAGGAAGAATGAAGATTACCACCGACCGACTGACGACCACAATCGACGACGACCGACGACGTATGAGAAGAAGTATAAGAAGAAGATATATGAGAACAATAAGTATGAATAGAAGAAGTATGAGAAGAAGAAGTATGAGAAGAAGAAGTGTGAGAAGAAGAAGTGTGAGAAGAAGAAGTATGAGAAGACGAGGTGTGAGAAGAAGAAGTGTGAGAAGAAGAAGTGTGAGAAGAAGAAGTGTGAGAAGAAGAAGTATGAGAAGAAGAGGTATAAGAAGAAGAATTATGAGAAGACAACGTAAAAGAAGCCGTATCGCTACCTATAATTTCTCTTCTGAATGAAAGAATGTATTAGAGGAAATAGAGAAGAAGTGCAGAATGTCAGACGGGCCTGCGTGCCCAATTCTTAACCCTTGGGAAAATAAAGATTTACTTACTTACTTACTTAATTACTTACTTACTTACTTACTTACTTCTGAATTATTATTCTAAGAATTCTTCTTCTCAGAAGCAGTTTTTAAACAGAAAAATAAGACCGTTGGCTGTGTGTAAGGAGCATACATTAGTTTTGGCAATAGGTACACCAAACAAAAACAAAAGAAAACAAAAAACCACAGAAAAGAAGCACAGATGCCTGAGAAGATAACAATGAACCCTACAGAGTGTGTAAATTTAGGTATGCAAAAACTGCAGGGAAGGGAGTGTGGCGCCAACGAAAGCAATTCAGATGGGAGACTGCGTGGCAGTAAGATGGATGGGTGTTGATTGCTTGTGGGAGGGAATTATCTGTTACTGCATATGTATGAGACATTTGTAGTTAGCGGCAGCAATCGGGACTATATTATAGTAATAGGATTATTGGGGCGTTGATAGGGAAGCCCAGGTTTTTACATGTAACGATCTAGTTTCACTGGCATCTATTACTACTGCTTCAACTATTATGTCTCTGTTGTTACTCTACTGCTGCTGCTGCTGCTGGTGGTACTACTACTACTACTACTACTACTACTACTACTACTACTACTACTACTACTACTACTACTACTACTACTACTACTACTACTACTACTACTACCACCACCACCACCATTACAACTACTACTACAATTACTACTCCTCCTACTACTTCTACTACTATTGTGTGACTGGTGGAAGGGGGGGGGGGGAATGGTCCTGTATAATTCAGGGTCAGACTTGACTGAAGCCTTTTATTTGGTTGACGAACATTGCGATGATCGTGTAGAAGAAGATCAATGTATGGGACAGACATCAATTATCAAAGCCATAAGAGCACTCATTATAAAATCCGTAGAGAATAAACATTAAAAACCTCATAAGGGACACTCATTACAAAAATCATAAAGAACACTAATTCAAAAAAAAATAAAACAAAAACATAAGTGCGCCCATTACAAAAAAAGAACAAAAAACATTAGAATATTCATTTCAAATACCATAAAGAACACTAATTACAAAACCATAAAGAGCACTCATACAAAACCCATAAAGGAGACACATTACAAAAACCATAAAGAACACTAATTACAAAAACCATGAAGAACACTCATTATAAAAACCTAAAGAATAACCATTATAAAAACTATAAAGAACAAACATTACAAACACCATAAAGAACACTAATTACAAAAACCATAAGGAACACTTATTACAAAATCCATAAGGAGCACTTATTACACAAACCATAGGGAATACTTTTTTCAAAAACCACAAGGAATACTTATAATAAAACCCAGAAGGAACAATCATTTTTTATTAAAGTTACATACCCTTTACAGGACGTTGCAGTCAACACGAGCATTTTACTGCCTGTCTTGACAAGTGTTAAGTTCAGTAGTTAGCCATTGCTTTCTGAATGACCGGCTCCCATACCAACACGTTATAACAAGCGAGACAAGGTCTGCTGGCAAATCAGTCACCGCAGTGTTTCCAACGCGGGTAAGCGACATTACGATTGCGTCCGCAACGCCTTCGCCACAATCATTACAGAAACCATAAAGAAATACAAATGATATCTTCTGGGCTGTTTAGAAAAGAGAGAAAGTAACTTAATGTGGATAAACCCTAGGCAAGAATGAAGACAGAAGAATATGTATACAGATAGATTAAACAGCAGGGAGTGGATATTAATGTTAACAACGTCAGTATAATAACAATATCAGATTACACAGATGATTGGAAGGTCATTCGTGTAGTGCAGATCCAATCACACCCTTTCCAGGACTCAAGTGGCCTCAGTGTCAATGACTTAAAGCGTTAAAAACAGTATTAAAGAGTGCACCAGCGAACCAACCAACCAACCGACCAACCAACCAGCCAGTCAGTCGACCAGCAATCAACAATCCAGCCAGTCAGCCGACTAGCAACCAACCAGTAAGCCAGCCAACCAACCGACCTATCAGCCAACCAACCAACCAACCACTCAACCAACCAATCAGCCAACCAACCGATCATTTCTATATTTGATTTCTTCATGAAACATATTTTACTTGTTTACCCGCCATAATCAGTCGTTAAACCTCATACAAGTCGCGACCCATCAACAGTGTCAGAAGGACCTTTTCAAGACAGTAGATGGAGTTAGCATGGCGGAATGGAAAAGCGCACTCGCTCTTAAACTTCAGGTGTACTGATGCTAAGGTAATTGATTCAACCCATACACCATTCAATTGGACTAAATGTTGACTTCTCTTTCTTGACATCATCATCAAGTGCCTTGCCAGCTCGCGTATGTGTTCATGTCTCTCCATGGATCTCGTCTTTGGTGTTATGGATCAACTCTGCTGATATTCCTCCATGCCACCGTCTCAATTCACCCAGCATCATTTCTCTTGGTCTGCCTCTGCCTCTCTTCCCCATGATCTTTCCAGTCGTCACGATGTTCTCCAATGCCTCGCTTCTCATCACATGACCGAAGAAAGCTGTTTGTCTCATTCTTATTGTTCAATTTAATGTTCTAGTTTCATTAGCCTCTTTAAGGCAATCGTTGTTAGTTATTCTGGCAGTCCAAAGAATTCGCAACATTCGTCTCAGGAACCACATCTCGGTTGCTTCGAAGTTCCTCCTAATTTGTTTCCTTGACATGGTGACGTACAGGGGCACTGGTAAAAGAAGAAGCTAATCCACACGCAAAAATCAGTCCAGTGCATTAGAAGTGGTATCACATGCATGGACTACGTTTGAGTTCAAAGAGAGCGAAAGCAAATTAAAAAAAGAAAAGACAGCAGACAGCGAAGCCATTGTTATAGCGTGTATTGTCGTACGTGTTGGAAGTAACGAGCTTGGCCATGCACCTGGAATCTGGCAGCGCGCCCTGGCTCCATAAATCTGATGATGTGTCACATTCTTTCGTGATACTGTTGTCCTGAAGATAATGCGTGGATAGAGGTGAGGGGACATGGAGGAAGAGTCGTGAGGGCAAGACACCAGGAGGTTGCTAGGTGACGGATGTGAAACCTTCACAAGTGATAGACGTGCGTGAATGCAGACATGTTTGTGAGCGTACATGTATACGTGAGCGAGCGATTGTGCCAAGGTGCGGGGTATCTTGTAGCATCTTTTGAGCGCGGGCTGTATAGTTAAGTCGTTCAGTGTTATCGCAAGGTAGGTGTGATGGCTGTAATGAACATATAAGTGCTCCCTAGCGTGATTTTGTCATGTTTTCTTCTTTTCTCGTCGTCCTGTGTGATAGTTTGGTTGCGTTGTGTTTTTTTTGTTTTATTTTCAGAAATACACCCGGCATTAATATGCCATATTATAGCACCAAGCTTATATTCCCTCAGTTTGTAATGGTATGGTGTATCTATATGTGTGTGTTTGCGTATGTGTGATTGCCTAGGAAGAGAGAAAGATACAGACCATCAGAGAGGGAGGGTGAGATCAACTAATGTGTTTAAACATGATTGAGAAACATCAAAATGAGAGAGAAAGAGAGAGACAGAGACAGAGAGAGAGAAGAGAGAAAGAGAGAGACAGAGAGAGAAAAGAGAGACAGAAAGAACCAAAACGAGAGAGAGAAGTGAGAGAGAAGAGAGAGAGAAGAGAGAAGAGAGAAGTGAGAGAAGAGATAAAGAAGTGAGAGAGAAAAGTGAGTGAGGGAGAGAAGAGAGAGAGAGAAGAGAGAGAAGTGTGTGAGAGAGAGAGAGAGAGAGAGAGAGAGAGAGAGAGAGAGCGAGGGAGAAGTGACAGATGGAAGGGTAAGAGAGAAGTGAGAGAGAGAGAGAGAGAGAGAGAGAGAGAAGAGAGAAGTGGGAGAGAGAAGAGAGAAGTGAGTGAGCGAGAGAGAGAGAAGTGAGTGAGCGAGAGAGAAAAGAGAGAAGTGAGAGAGATGGGAGAGAGAGAGAGAGAGAGAGAGAGAGAGAGAGAGAGAGAGAGAGAGAGAGAGAGAGAGAGAGAAAGAGAGAGAGAAAGCAAACATATGTTTCCAATATTGATAGAATAATACGATCGTTGATGTGCGATGGATCAGCGGATAGGTGGGGCGAATGGTAGAGGGGCCTGCATGCCAAATTTTGAAAATAATTTTGGTTTGTTCGTTCGTTCACCTTTATGATATGATGTTTGCTTCTTGCACAATTACCTCCATTCATACTAAGTTCCTTCTCTAAAAAAAAGAGTTGTATTTTATAATATAATGAAAGAAAGACCTGTAGTGGGCACTTGTTATGGGTGTGATGTTCTAGAAACATCACATTGTGTAGGCCCGGAGGAGTCGTTCCATCACTTAGCAAACGACGAACCAATGCGTCGATCCCCCGTCGGACCGTGATCAGAACATTATCAGCGCAATTTACCATCCCTTCGCTACCACACCTTGGTATGTACTCATAGTATTTCATTTATCTGACATTACACTCACCTAGCAATTCACCACCCCTTCGCTAACACACCTTGGTATACACTCGTAGTATTTCATTTATCTGACATTACACACCCCCAGCAATTCTTTCTTTACTCGCAAGTTTGTTAAAACGTCATTGTTTTCTTCCCTCACTATGCGATTCATCATGAGTGTTGGTAAGTATGAACGAAACAACGAGCTTTATTTTCATAGGGTCACAAATTGGGCAGGCAGGCCCGTCTTACATTCGGCCCCTTCCAATATCTTATCTTTCTTACAACAATTATCTATTGTACATGTTACATTCACATAGACAACAAAACCATTGGGAAATGAAATTTGTGAACATAAACAATGCATATTATCATGTTATGAGGCAGGCAGACAGACACACATACACACCACACACACTCTGCAATCACTCAGTAACACACACATAAACACTCCCTCTCAAACACATATACTCACTAACAATCACAAGCTCACTAGCAAAAATGCACTTATACAAACATACTCTGTCTCTCTGTCTCTCTGTCTCTCTGTCTCTCTGTCTCTGTCTCTCTGTCTCTGTCTGTCTGTCTGTCTCTCTCTCTCTTCTCTCTCTCTCTCTCTCTCTCTCTCTCTCTCTCTCTCGCTCATATATTCTCATTTATACATACAGCGAAGCACACACATACACTCCTTCCATACATACATAATCGACACATACACACTTTCACACACGCGAATACACAAATACTCACACAGTCGTACAGTCGTACATCCACACAATCACACACACACACACACACACACACACACACACACACACACACACACATCTAGACACATCACCAAGACATACATACCTACATGCTTACACTTGAACACACATACACCTACATACCTCTGCACATCACAACACACACACCCCCCCCCACACACACACACACACACACACACAGACACACACACACACATACACTCACACATACACACACAGACATACACGCGCGCGCACAGAGAGAGAATGAGAGAGGGAGAGAGAGAGAGCGAGAGAGAGAGAGAGATAGTGAGATGTGCTTATCTATCGCATTGTTCTTTACTCTATCACTATAACAACAAACTAAACTGAAATAAAACACTCACTCTCTCACCCCGCATGAGCCAGAAAGACAGTCAGAACGCCCGGCGCTACACAAGAACCACACGCGATCGGAAATGGCCCAGAGATATGAATCAAGTCAGTGTCCGGGGCAGTTCCAACAGACAGGAACCAGCAGCCCTGAACAGTGTCAGAGATCAATCGCTGTTAGTCGGCAGACATGTTTTCACCAAGGACAGAGCACCACACTGTGTTCTGGCTGTCGGGAATAATGTAGATTGATATGAACTTGCACATTCGCATATTCCTCTTTTAACACAGCATGCAATTGAGCGCATGCTAATTAGGACGAAAGCACACTGTGATTGTTTTGTTTTAAATAAAAAGAGTAGACATAAATGTGTCAATTCAGCTTCACTATCCAGGTCGCCGGGACTGAGAGGTTTAACACGTATAAACTTTCTCTTCTCATCGCAGCGAAGAGGGTGTGTTCCACATGGCGGTCAGTTGGGCTTAAATGTCGTTTAAATGGCTTCTCTTCATTAATTAAGGTCGTAATTAATACTACTAGTAGCAGCACTTGTGCTGACTACGCTCGAGTTTAAATTGTGCAAACGCACAAACCACCAGCATCTAGTGAGTACTAACGCATGCAACTGAGGACTGAGCATTGATGACTATCCGGACAGCTATTTATGAGTCTCATTGAGATCTAAAGTGTAGTAGCGAACCGCATATTGTGTGTTAATATTAATATAAAAACAGCCAAGAAGAAGAAGAAGACGAAGAAGAAGAAGAAGAAGAAGAAGAAGAAGAAGAAGAAGAAGAAGAAGAAGAAGAAGAAGAAGAAGAAGAAGAAGAAGAAGAAGGAAGAAGGCAGAAGGAACAAAGAAGAAGAGGAAGAAGAAGAGTCGGACGGGAAGGAAAAGAATAGAAGAAGAAGAGGAGGAGAATGAGACGAAGAGAAGGAGAAGAAAGAAGAGAAGAACGAGAAGAAGAAGAAGAAGAAGAAGAAGAAGAAGAAGAAGAAGAAGAAGAAGAAGAAGAAGAAGAAGAAGAAGAAGAAGATGAAGAAGAAGAAGAAGAAGAAGAAGAAGAAGAAGAAGAAGAAGAAGAAGAAGAAGAAGAAGAAGAAGAAGAAGAAGAAGAAGAAGAAGAAGAAGAAGAAGAAGAAGAAGAAGAGCTAGAGGCAAGAGCAGAAAGATAAGAGGAGGAAAGAGAAGATGGAGAAGAAAAGAAGGAGGTGAGGAAGAGAAGAAGGCCAAGGCGAATATGAAGAATGAGAAAAATTAGAAGAAGAAGAAGAAGAAGAAGAAGAAGAAGAAGAAGAAGAAGAAGAAGAAGAAGAAGAAGAAGAAGAAGAAGAATGAGAAGAAACAGAAACAGTAGCAGAAGCAGAGATAGTAGCAGGGACAGAGGCAGAGGAAGCAACAACAGCAGACGTAGTGTCTTCAATGGAAGTTGTCAGCAATAATTCACCACCACTTTGACCCGAGGCATGTTTGTACAACCTGCCAGGCTGTGTTCTGACCGTACCTCGATATTGCCTGTCTGCCTATGTCTTTGGTGATTTTTTATCTCTTTTGGTTTCAACACACTCCTACTTTGTGATGTATTTATACAAGCAAACATAGTAAAAGTAATGCAAGCGAATGTAAACCGGTGTAAAAATGGAGATTACAGCAATTCTCATTCATTGGCACCTTTCGTCTTGACAGACGATAGTTTCTTACATTGTGCTTCAAAAAGGCATAAGAATAACTACAATCCATGGCGGTAGCAAATGTGACTGATCAGACCAATTCGTGCTGTAAACGTTCATCCACAATGGATGCATGTGAACACATGGTCATTTCCACCGTCAAGCACTGTCTCACAGTCCTAGTGTGTGATCTATCTGCAATAATTTCTTCCTTTGTCTTTATTCCATGCCTGACCTGTGCCCTCCATGCAACACGTTCAATGGTGATCTGCTCCAAATGTGCAATACCATTGCCTGTATCAATCATGTCCCGCTTTACAGCAATACACTCTAGAGGTAATATGATTGTATGGGTAGCATGAAATTAGATAGTAAGTTATGCATAATAAATAATACTTGATGATTCTCTGCTTAACATTATGATTGCTGAATTGTTAGCGTTATTATCTGCAGTTTGTAAGATATGACTGTGGTCATTTCAAATCCCATTCTTGATTTTCGTTTGGCATTTGCCATTATCTAGTATTATGAGACGACGGTAAGAACAAATATTCGTGAGTTTCGGGGATTTGCTGTGTATTTAGTTTTCTGTCTGATTATTTATCTTTCTATCTGCATATCCGTCAGTCTATTTATCTACCTTCTGTCCATCTATCAGTCTGTCTACCTGAAAATAAGATTGTTTGTCCAACAATATGTCTGCCTATCCGCCAAACAGTCTGTTAGCCCGCCTGTCTATTTGGCTCTCGTCAGTCTATCTGTATGTCTATCTGTCTATATGTATGTATGACTGCCTGTCTCTCTGTCTGTCTACCTTTCTGCCTGCCTATCCGTTTGTCTGTCCGTCAATCTGTTGTCTGTCTGTCCGTTCAACTGACTGTCTGCTAGTCTGTCTATTGGTCTCTCCGTAAGTCTGTCCGTCTGCCTTTCTATATGTATAAGATATATATATATATATATATATATATGTTTATCTGCCTGCATATCTGTGTGTCTTATCTGCCTAACTCTCTGATTGTCTGTCCGTCAATCTGTCTGTCTATCTGTCCGACAGTCTCTCTGCCTGCCTGTCTATCTACCTCCCCGTCACTATTAACAACATCAACTCTCGGCATGTGATACCAATCACATTTCAACGCTTTCGTAGCTCAGCCACCAATCAAGAATAAATTCAAGCGCGCACGCACACACCAGCACACTCACACCCTCGCCCACATTACACCGCCGAATTTACTTTACCTCGGCAAGAGAGAAGTAAGTAAAGACCCAACGCAACGAAAGCAAACGGTCCACGCTGGTGAGGTAGACATTTTATTCCCCCTGATACGGCGGAGCTCACACGACCTGTCGGTTAAACCGTCTGCGACGCTTCGCAGAATTATATCATTAGGGTGGTTTATACCTGGTCGAACCAGACAACCAAATCTGGAAGCTTATTTTTCGCCAGCTGTCTTTCCTTTGTGCGGACTTTCATGATGGAGTATCCAGCTGTAAAATTCTGCAGTTTCTTTGAATATGTTAGGATAATGTTTAAAAGTGTTTAATAAAATATTTACAAGTTTGAATTGTTAAGATAGTATTTGCTAAAGCCAATACGTAATATTGTTTTCAAGATACTTACTGTTTTACACGTTTTAATATTTTACGAGCAGTTTCTTCTTTTAAATTATGGTTATTTCTTATTGTTTTACAAGATACACATTGTTTTGCTGGATAACTTTTATTTGACAACATAAGATAGTTATTGTTTTGTTTGAAAAAGAATGTTTCACAATATATTATTGTTGTGCACGATAATTATTGTTTTAAATGATAATAATTATTTTCCAAGATGATTATTAGTTCCAAAAATAATTATTCTTTTACAAGCTACTTAGTATTTTACACAATGGGTGTTATTTTTAAAGAGAATTATTGTTTGATAAGATAATTATTGATTTATAACTATAAGAGACTTATTGATGTACAGGATAATTATTGTTATAGAAAATACTTCTTGTTTTACACTATAATTATTGTTTTACGAGATAATTATTGTTTTACAAAACATTTTATAAACTTTATTTATTGTTTTACAAACTACTTATTGTTTTACCCGACAGACACAGATTTACAAAACACATAATGTTTTACAAGATAATTCATGTTTTATAAGGTAATTAATATTTTACACAATACATAATACAAACATAGCTTTTCAATTATAAATTATATTGTTGTAAAAGACAGTTGCAACGAAAATTCAGTGTTATGCTTATAAAATACTAGTTCAGTTATCAACATCGTCCCGGATCATGGCTAGCGCACAAGTCCGTGTACCCGGTTGTCTTAGTTCAAATCTCATTGTAGACGGATATTTGTCTCTCCGGGATCGACCCAACCTCATAAATGGGTACCAAAAAGTATTCACAGAGTTGGGGCTGTCATCCTGATGCTCACTACATCAGCCCTCGGGTGTGATTTGGTCAAAACAGTGTCTAAGTGTGACGAGTATCTTATATGACAAAATTTGTCTACGTGATTTTGTTTTCATGAAAGTCGCGGTGTCTGATTGCCTGAACATTTTAAGATTGTTACTTATCTAAAAACATGCCGCGTGTCCTTTGAGGGACGATGTAACCCAGATTGATTTACTAAGTAATTTTACTTTCAGTACTTTGCCTTTGCTTTCCGAACAAAAAGTTAAAGTTGACTTGCAATTAACCGCTGTAGGGAACGATCCCACTACAACATCGTCATCGCACCGGGAGTTTAATAGCGAGCGTTCTTATCTATTCGGCCATGTTGAGCTTTTACTACTTATATATGTTGGCTGTATTTGTAATGACTGTGCAGAGTTTCAAAATATTGCCGGTCCAAGTTTTGTCTGTAAAGTTCATGGAACATAATAGGTAAATACACAACTTAGACCGGCAATATTTTCGAAGACTGCGTAGTCATTAAAAAACACTCTGTATAAAGCTTTCTTATTTTTTTTTCTGTTTTGTTTAAAGTTAGTTGCCTATCCTTTACTGAAGGTTGCAATCTATCCCATCATATATTGGCTGTATGCGATTTACTAGGCATTGTTAATACAGTAGTTTGCCATTGCTTTCTGGACGACCTACGTCTTATGCCACCGACATGAACGCAAAGTGGTATGCTTCCAAATCTCTCGCAGCTGATTTCGAACGTTCGAGTCGGTATGACGGGGATTTACGAAACTGTGCGTCTCACTATCGCCCAAGCCGCAGCGCCAGTTGTGTATTGGTTTTGTTAGGTCAATGGCAGGGGTTTGGAAAGGGCTGCACAGTTTTACTGACAAAATCTCTCATGTTAAAAAGAATAGTAATAATGACTACTTTGTGTGAGGGGTGTAGAGACAGGTGAATTTTCTTGGCAAAGTCATGCTGGTGTCAGAGCTAACCAGGTTAAGTGGCTAATGAATAAGTGGCTAATGAAGTAATGGATAATGCAGAAGTGGCTAATGAATAAGTGGCTAATGAAGTAATGGATAATGCAGAAGTGGCTAATGAAGTAATGGATAATGCAGAAGTGGCTAATGAATAAGTGGCTAATGAAGTAATGGATAATGCAGAAGTGGCTAATGAATAAGTGGCTAATGAATAAGTGGCTAATGATGAAGTGGATGATGAAGACGTGGCTAATGAAGAAGTGGCTATGCTGTCTGCCTTGTGCTCATAAGGTCGCTGGTTTTGTTTCAGAGTGTGTCATTCGGTTTTCGAGTGTATTTTTGTTTTGCTGAGGACCCGCCGTTGCCGAAGCTACAGATTTAGTGCACTGTACGAAGCTTTCGGTATGTAGTCAGCTGCCCTGCGGATAGATACAAAGTTTCTTCTTCGTTTCTTGCAACCTGCGGTGTCGAGTAGAAGCATAAACAGCGGGAGAGTGCCCGTTTATGGGCTTCACATATCGACATTCCTTTGGACTTTGTTATTCCCCGTGTCCATTGGTCGGCCTCTTCTTCTGTTTCAATTTGGTTTGCTTGTTGTCTTATACTGTTGTCTTATACTGTCATTTGGTAGCCTAGTTATGTGGCCAAACCATGTCACATGACGTTTTCGCTGCTATTATCTCCACTTTAGTCCCTATTTAATCATTTCTGAACGTCGCCCTTCTTGATACGTTGAGTAGATTCCTCAAGAATCTCATTTCCGTTGTGTTAATTTTTCTATTTTCTTTTTCTGTCACTGTCCAGGTTTGGCAATTATAGCATAGAGTTGGCGGAAAGATTGTGTTGAATAGTGCTCTTTTAGTATCTATTGTGTTTGTTCTTTAGTATTAGTGACATTTGTCCAATGAATTCGTTTGCTTTGTTGCATCTATTCTCGATCTCGTCTTCTGACTTACCATTTGATAATTTAGTTATACGGGATAAAATCCGGTGCCATACAGTCGACCCGCTAGCATTTGAACACGGATTCAATTAGCATGTTAGTCGCAATCGTCATAGTTCAGTGCCCTATTCTGTTGAGAACTTCTCTCCGGTAACATGCATCGAAAGTTATCTCTGTCGTATGACAAATGTCCAGCCTCTGTTGCTGTCGTGTGTACATTATCATATCTTGAATTAACTGACACAGTGCCAAATAGAAAGTAAGTTTTGCACCAAATACACAAGCAAATGAACAAGTATTATATCGCAAATTTCCGTTCAGTGAGCATTGAAATTGCGGAATGTATCAAAAAACAAATCAAATATCATGACACACGAGAATGACGATATATCGTCCATCTGTTCTAATAGGAAGTCATATTTGGTGATATAATATCCTTCGTCAATGAATCAGTTAATCTAAGTTACAGTTCTCCATTTTCTCTGCCTCCCTTGTACACTGCCCTTCATACTTATATTTTCTATTGGTCGCAAGTGAACCAATAATTAACAGATTCAGTGTAAAACAAAAAAGTAGGTTTGGACATTACAAAAATAGATGTCGGAAAACGGGAGGCAGACGTATGTCCCATGTGTGTGACTTGAAAGTTAGTATGGTAGCAGACATGTTGTATTATATACCGAATTAAAGAGGATTGCATAAATGAAACTACTTATATAAGCCAACGGCAGATATGTTATGTCGCTTAAGACGAGAAATCATCCCATGGCAATTGATCAGGTAAGGAACTGAGGATATGACAGATAGAATCTAATACTAGTTACACGCGGCAGGTTGCTATAGTCGGGTGTATTGGTTGGCAAATGATCATGACTACAATGTTGTAATTTGGCATAGGTTGTGACAGTACTAGGGTGAACATATGCGGAGATAACACAGGCGCATCTATAGTCAGTGGACTAATAAATCAACCACCATTCCTACACTCCGAGATATGCTGAGAGATCATCAGCACATATAAGGCTCTCCTGAATCCAATGAAAAACAAACAGAGTTAGTAGCATATCCTTTACAGGACGTCGCAGTTAACGCCAGCATTTGTTTACTGTTGTGATTTCTTGGCAAGTTTACGTTAAATGTTTATAGCCGGATAGTTGTATCGACAGACACATGTGTGTTCATTCTCTCATCATATGTGTTTATTCTCTCAGCATATGTGTTTATTCTCTCATAATATGTGTTCATTCTCTCATCATCTGTGTCCATTCTCTCATCATCTGTGTCCATTCTCTCATCATATGTGTCCATTCTCTCATCATCTGTGTCCATTCTCTCATCATCTGTGTTCATTCTCTCATCATATGTGTTTATTCTCTCAGCATGTGTGTTTATTCTCTCATAATATGTGTTCATTCTCTCATCATCTGTGTTCATTCTCTCATCATCTGTGTCCATTCTCTCATCATATGTGTCCATTCTCTCATCATCTGTGTCCATTCTCTCATCATCTGTGTTCATTCTCTCATCATATGTGTCCATTCTCTCATCATCTGTGTTCATTCTCTCATCATATGTGTCCATTCTCTCATCATATGTGTCCATTCTCTCATCATATGTGTTTATTCTCTCATCATTTGTGTTCATTCTCTCATCATATGTGTCCATTCTCTCATCATATGTGTTCATTCTCTCATCATCTGTGTTCATTCTCTCATCATATGTGTTCATTCTCTCATCATCTGTGTTCATTCTCTCATCATATGTGTCCATTCTCTCATCATATGTGTTCATTCTCTCATCATATGTGTTCATTCTCTCATCATATGTGTTCATTCTCTCATCATATGTGTTCATTCTCTCATCATCTGTGTTCATTCTCTCATCATATGTGTCCATTCTCTCATCATATGTGTTCATTCTCTCATCATATGTGTTCATTCTCTCATCATATGTGTTCATTCTCTCATCATATGTGTTCATTCTCTCATCATATGTGTTCATTCTCTCATCATATGTGTTCATTCTCTCATCATATGTGTTCATTCTCTCATCATATGTGTTCATTCTCTCATCATATGTGTTCATTCTCTCATCATCTGTGTTCATTCTCTCATCATATGTGTTCATTCTCTCATCATCTGTGTTCATTCTCTCATCATATGTGTCCATTCTCTCATCATATGTGTCCATTCTCTCATCATATGTGTTCATTCTCTCATCATATGTGTCCATTCTCTCATCATATGTGTTCATTCTCTCATCATATGTGTTCATTCTCTCATCATCTGTGTTCATTCTCTCATCATATGTGTCCATTCTCTCATCATATGTGTTCATTCTCTCATCATATGTGTTCATTCTCTCATCATATGTGTTCATTCTCTCATCATCTGTGTTCATTCTCTCATCATCTGTGTTCATTCTCTCATCATATGTGTCCATTCTCTCATCATATGTGTCCATTCTCTCATCATCTGTGTTCATTCTCTCATCATATGTGTCCATTCTCTCATCATCTGTGTTCATTCTCTCATCATATGTGTCCATTCTCTCATCATATGTGTCCATTCTCTCATCATCTGTGTTTATTCTCTCATCATTTGTGTTCATTCTCTCATCATATGTGTCCATTCTCTCATCATCTGTGTTCATTCTCTCAGCATATGGTTCCGCCACCCTGCTACTGAGTTGAGTTCGTGGAGCAACACTGTGTGCTGTGAATTTCGTGTGAAATGCTTTTACATCTGTACGCGGTTGTTCGTAGCGTGAACTGCATGTTCGGAATAATGGCGGCCGTCTTTGTCGCAGAACTGACTGGATTGCCTTATGTAGTAATGTGTGGCTGCTGGTTTTCTAGTGACTGCCGCTTCCATCGACGATGAACTGTATTTTTCGTGGAGGAATTTTGTGTTGGCATTCTGGCGGCGGCATTATGCACAGTGTAATTGTGCGGGCTGTTGATTTGTCGATACTCCTGTTTGTTCCACTTTTCACACGGGGCAGTGAGGAGCAGTTTGTGTGATATTCACTGGCACTGGACCGGATCATAATGGGGACGACCCGTTGCCGTGAATTTGGAACCGCGACTAATGCTTAATGACTATTCTCTCATTATATGTGTCATTATATGTGTAGAGGAGCGGCTGGTCGAGTGGCTAGAACGCCGGGCTCTCCTTCGGGAGACCCGGGTTCGATCCCTCGATAAGGTGTGGGATGTTTTTTTTCTGTCTGGGGCAAAAAGAAAATCCCATCTTCACAGTTCGCGGCGACTGCACTAGCCAGGCGGCCCTAATTCCTCAGGCCCAAAGACCCCTCTGCCATACACTGCAAGGTACTATATTGGCAGTAAATGACAGTTATATGTGTCTATTCTCTCATCATATGTATTCATTCTCTCCCATATGTGTTCAGACTCTCATCATGTGTGTTCATTCTCTAATCATATGTATTCATTCTCTCCTATATGTGTCCATTCTCTCATCATATGTGTTCATTCTCTCATCTTATGTGTTCATTCTCTCATCATATGTGTTCATTCTCTCATCTTATGTGTTCATTCTCTCATCATATGTGTTCATTCTCTCATCTTATGTGTTCATTCTCTCATTTTATGTGTTCATTCTCTCATCGTGTGTGTTCATTCTCTCATCATATGTGTTCATACTCTCATCTTATGTGTTCATTCTCTCATCTTATGTGTTCATTCTCTCATCTTATGTGTTCATTCTCTCATCTTATGTGTTCATTCTCTCATCATATGTGTTCATTCTCTCATCTTATGTGTTCATTCTCTCATCTTATGTGTTCATTCTCTTATCTTATGTGTTCATTCTCTTATCTTATGTGTTCATTCTCTTATCTTATGTGTTCATTCTCTCATCTTATGTGTTCATTCTCTCATCTTATGTGTTCATTCTCTCATCTTATGTGTTCATTCTCTCATCTTATGTGTTCATTCTCTCATCTTATGTGTTCATTCTCTTATCTTATGTGTTCATTCTCTTATCTTATGTGTTCATTCTCTTATCTTATGTGTTCATTCTCTCATCTTATGTGTTCATTCTCTCATCTTATGTGTTCATTCTCTCATCTTATGTGTTCATTCTCTCATCATATGTGTTCATTCTCTCATCTTATGTGTTCATTCTCTCATCTTATGTGTTCATTCTCTTATCTTATGTGTTCATTCTCTTATCTTATGTGTTCATTCTCTTATCTTATGTGTTCATTCTCTCATCTTATGTATTCATTCTCTCATCATATGTATTCATTCTCTCATCTTATGTGCTCATTATCTCATCATGAGTGTCCATTCTCTCATCTTATGTGTTCATTATCTCATAATGTGTGTTCATTATCTCATCATTTGTGTTCATTACCTCATCATGTGTGTTCATTCTCTCATCTTATGTGTTCATTATCTCATCATTTGTGTTCATTCTCTCATCATGTGTGTTCATTCTCTCATCATATGTGTTCATTCTCTCATCTTATGTGTTCATTATCTCATCATGTGTGTTCATTCTCTCATCATATGTGTTCATTCTCTCATCTTATGTGTTCATTCTCTCATCTTATGTGTCCATTCTCTCATCATAGGTGTTCATTATCTCATCATATGTGTTCATTCTCTCATCATATGTGTTCATTCTCTCATCTTATGTGTTCATTATCTCATCATTTGTGTTCATTCTCTCATCATGAGTGTCCATTCTCTCATCTTATGTGTTCATTATCTTATCATGTGTGTTCATTATCTCATCATTTGTGTTCATTATCTCATCATGTGTGTTCATTATCTCATCATGAGTGTCCATTCTCTCATCTTATGTGTTCATTATCTCATCATGTGTGTTCATTATCTCATCATTTGTGTTCATTATCTCATCATGTGTGTTCATTATCTCATCATGTGTGTTCATTATCTCATCATGAGTGTCCATTCTCTCATCTAATGTGTTTATTCTCTCATTATTTGTGTTCATTATCTCACCATGAGTGTCCATTCTCTCATCTTATGTGTTCATTATCTCATCTTTTGTGTCCATTCTCTCATCATTTGTGTTCATTATCTCATCATTTGTGTTCATTATCTCATTATTTGTGTTCATTCCCTCATCATTTGTGTTCATTCTCTCATCATTTGTGTTCATTCTGTCATCATTTGTGTTCATTCTCTCATCTTATATGTTCATTCTCTCATCTTATGTGTTCATTCTCTCATCTTATATGTTCATTCTCTCATCTTATGTGTTCATTCTCTCATCTTATGTGTCCATTCTCTCATCTTATATGTTCATTCTCTCATCTTATGTGTTCATTCTCTCATCTTATATGTTCATTCTCTCATCTTATGTGTTCATTCTCTCATCATATGTGTTCATTCTCTCATCTTATATGTTCATTCTCTCATCTTATGTGTTCATTCTCTTATCTTATATGTTCATTATCTCCTCATTTGTGTTCATTCTCTCATCATGTGTGTTCATTCTCTCATCATTTGTGTTCATTCTCTCATCATTTGTGTTCATTCTCTCATCATTTGTGTTCATTCTCTTATCTTATGTGTTCATTATCTCATCGTGTGTGTCCATTCTCTCATCTTATGTGTCCATTCTCTCATCATTTGTGTTCATTCTCTCATCTTATGTGTCCATTCTCTCATCATTTGTGTTCATTCTCTCATCTTATGTGTCCATTCTCTCATCATTTGTGTTCATTCTCTTATCTTATGTGTCCATTCTCTCATCATTTGTGTTCATTCTCTTATATTATGTGTTCATTCTCTCATCATTTGTGTTCATTATCTTATCATGTGTGTTCATTCTCTCATCATTTGTGTTCATTCTCTTATCTTATGTGTTCATTATCGCATCATATGTGTTCATTCTCTCATCATATGTGCTCATTCTCTTATCAAATGTGTTCATTATCGCATCATATGCTGGAGTGTAGAAAAGCTGGTGGTCGCAGTAGCTTACTGATTCGGTGGGCGCCTTCTATCATCCTCCATTGGTAGTACAATGGCCAGCATTCTAGCCTGTCATCCGAATGGACTTGTGTTCGAATCGTTATTGAGGCGGAGAATAAACTTTACCTGTGCTCCCTGACAGACCCACCCAAAATGACTACCCAGAAATATCTTATATAGTAAAGGCGACCGGCGTGATACTGACCCCCCTCGAGAGCCGACTTCTCTATAAACATATGTCTAGCACCAAATACCTCTTATGCTTCAAGGCTGTAAAAAGACTCTTTTACACTGTACATTTTACGGGTGCAATTCGCAATCCCGCAAATCGCCCTGGAAAAGCAGCTGCTGGTAATTTGGAAGCAGGCCGCCTTGCGCTGATTTTCGTATAATGGTATGAGTGCTGGCCGTTCAGAAAGCAATGACAAACTACTAAAACTTAAAACTTGCCAGGAAATCATAAACAATCAAAAGATGCCGGGGTTGCTTGCCACGTGCTGTAAGTGATATGCAAGTAACTTTAACTGGTAGAAAGCCAAGGTAGCGCAGCTGTTAGAACGCGTGCATACCTGCCCGGTGGTTTTTGGTTCTAATGGATCTGTCTGTCCTGTCTGTCCTGTCTGTCCTGTCTGTCCTCTCTGTCCTGTCTATCTGTCTGTCTGTCTGTCTGTCTGTCTGTCTGTCTGTCTGTCTGTCTGTCTGTCTGTCTGTCTGTCTGTCTGTCTGTCTGTCTGTCTGTCTGTCTGTCTGTCTGTCTGTCTGTCTGTCTGTCTGTCTGTCTGTCTGTCTGTCTGTCTGTCTGTCTGTCTGTCTGTCTGTCTGTCTGTCTGTCTGTCTGTCTGTCTGTCTGTCTGTCTGTCTGTCTGTCTGTCTGTCTGTCTGTCTGTCTGTCTGTCTGTCTGTCTGTCTGTCTGTCTGTCTGTCTGTCTGTCTGTCTGTCTGTCTGTCTGTCTGTCTGTCTGTCTGTCTGTCTGTCTGTCTGTCTGTCTGTCTGTCTGTCTGTCTGTCTGTCTGTCTGTCTGTCTGTCTGTCTGTCTGTCTGTCTGTCTGTCTGTCTGTCTGTCTGTCTGTCTGTCTGTCTGTCTGTCTGTCTGTCTGTCTGTCTGTCTGTCTGTCTGTCTGTCTGTCTGTCTGTCTGTCTGTCTGTCTGTCTGTCTGTCTGTCTGTCTGTCTGTCTGTCTGTCTGTCTGTCTGTCTGTCTGTCTGTCTGTCTGTCTGTCTGTCTGTCTGTCTGTCTGTCTGTCTGTCTGTCTGTCTGTCTGTCTGTCTGTCTGTCTGTCTGTCTGTCTGTCTGTCTGTCTGTCTGTCTGTCTGTCTGTCTGTCTGTCTGTCTGTCTGTCTGTCTGTCTGTCTGTCTAATTTGTAACTTGTATATTAACATAGTTCGCTTCATTGTGTCAATAAATGTCGACTTTAACAGATTCAAATATGCATTATTAAATTAAAACCAATTATATCGCAATCTTCGAGATTAGCAAATAAATCAAAATGTCGCTAAGACACTTTTACAAATTTAATCAAAGTGGGAAATGTGATTGTCATTTAATGAATGTTCCCCAATCGTACAAACATTAATGGATAAGGTTTTAAACAATTAGCAGTTAATTGCTTATCTGAAATTGAGTGTTTACACTTTCAGTTTTTGTCAACTTAAAGTGTTCAGTGGAAATAATAACACTTTCTTAAAGCCCATGTTATAATAAGTGTTTAGCGGAAATAATAGCATTCTTTCTGACAGGCCATGCTAGAACGTGTTCTGGAAACACTTATTATTTATGCTACCCTTTATTTGGCTGTATCTTGGCCTTACCTTGATGATGTCTCTTAATGTATATTCTGATACTATAATTTTCAACATATTGCTATGTCGTTTCTTTAGATCAGAATATCATGTCATTCTCAATTTGATTTCCCCCAACAACGCCTTTTCATCATTGAAATGCTTAGAAGTTCCCTTTTTTGTCTATTTAATTCGTGAGACGCACCCCGATTTTCGGAAGACCGATATTTCAATCAATACGTGTGGGGTAATTTCTCCTTTTATTTTAATGATCTCAGAGACGCCTCTAATATTGAGACAACTCTTCATTGGTTAAGTCAACAGTCTCAACAGTGCCTGCCAAATAGTCACATGGTTTCTGCAGAAGTTAAATATATTCTCATCATCATTCCGTGGCTCGATGTGTGATGAACTTGGTCCCTCCCCCATAACGCCTTTCTCCATACTACCTTTGACAATTACTTAACCACTAAACTATGTACTCATTTAACAACGTATTCCCTACGATTTACTCATTCATCATGCGCAATGCCGAAAAGCGTGAGCGGTCATGTTTCGCCATCTCACGCGATCACCAGAGTTGTGGATAAACTCAGTGTTCTTGTCTCGAACATGCCACGTGGCCAAGCCATCCATGTAGTTACTTCTATGCCTTCTCATTGTTCTCCTCCGTTCAATCTTGCCAGTTGTTACCAAGTTCTCCAATTTATTTCTTCTCATAATGTGTCCAAACAATTGTGACTGTTTACGTATAATTTCTGTAAAGAGTTTACGGTTTTCATTTGTTTCTTGTAGGACTTGGTCATTGGCTTTTCTGTTGTCCATTGTTTTCTTTGCATTTTCCACAGAAACCTCATTTCCACAGCCATCAGATGTAATTCAGCTAGCTTGCTCATTGTCCACGCTTCCAATCCATACAAAAGTACAATATCTATGTAGCACCTCAACACTCTTTTTCTCGTTGCAAATGACATCGTTTTATTGTTCAGTATGTTTGCCGTCTTGCATTTGCAATGGTGATTTTGTTCTAATGTCTTCAAGACATCTCCCATAAGATGTTATGACGGTTCCGAGATAATTGTACAGATTCATGTGGTTAAGAATAATCACACTTACTTATATATTACATACACTAAACTACGCATTTACTAGACTTCTTACTTACTCTAACTACATACCACCAAGTCTACGTACCCACTAAACCACCTACCAACTAAACCATGTACCCACTAAACGTCTTACCCATTAAATTATACTACGCACCCACTAAATTACGTACCCATTAAACTGCCTACCCACTAAACCACTTACCCACTCAACGACTTATCCATTAAATTATACTACGCACCCACTAAACTACGTACCCAGTTATCTACCTACCCACTAAACGACGTACCCACTAAACTACTTATCTATTAAATTATACTATGCACCCACTAAGCTACGTACCCACTAAACCACCTACCCACTAAACTACGTGCCCACTAAACTATGTAGATACTAAACTACGCACCCATTAAATTATACTACGCACCCTCTAAACTACGTACCCACTAAACTATGTACCCACTAAACAACGTATCAAATAAACGACGTACCCATTAAATAAAACTGCGCACCCACTAAACTACGTACCCACTAAACGACGTACCCATTAAATTATACTACGTACCCACTGATCTACGTACCCATTAAATTATACTACGCACCCACTGATCTACGTACCCACTAAACTTCTTACCCACTACACTTTACGACTGAAATAAACAATGTCTCCCTATTTCACTCAAGTTTATCCCCATGATTTACACACTTACATAATCAACGTGTGTGTGTATGTGTGTGTGTGTGCGTGCGTGCGTGCGTGCTTGTGTGTGTATTATGTATCTATCTCTCATTGTTTTCCTTCTTTTAGTCTGATAAAAATCTTTCAAAAATAATCACATTTTACCAAAATAGTTTAGCCTATATTGAGGTAATTGTATACTGAGGAGTCAAATTCCTTTCCTGAATAGCTTCTCATTCTATTCTCACATTTGAAACACATTACCTGACAGTATGTCTTCAAACGAGGACACCAGGAAACATTGGTTTGAAGCACAGACCATGAAAACAATTACGCGTTTTCAGTTCATTCTGTCGTAAAACTAGATTATTACTTAGAATGGACCTTAAATTACATTTAAACTAGAGTTTTCAAAACATTGCCTATGGTAATACATTGCCCTTTAATCAAACACGTTGAAATATATTTGCGGTAAATTGAATTTATTTTGTTATTTTTTTTTAATTTAATAACAATCAGTTTGAAATTAAATGAAACATTTGTATCTATCTTAATAAGCGTTCTTAAATTGGTTATTTAATTATGGAAATCACGGTAACAGACATGTGTGAAGTATGTAAACATTGTCTGTGTCAATCCACGAGTCATTACCTGATAGCGATAGCCTGCTCATTGAATTACCAGGGTTATTCTAGCGTGTAGATGTGAATCATGAGTTTATTTATTGTACCCTGTTTGTATTGATATATTATTATGTTGTACACAACATATGGAAACCGTGGTGACGTAGTAGTTAGTACGCATGCTTCCCAGGCGCGAGGTCTGGGTTCAATACCCGATATTGACAGGATTCCTTTTCCCTACCAGTACGGGTCCGGTGTCAACCCTGCCTCATGGGTGCCGAACAATTCTCAGAACCGATTGGGAATTGCCTGGGAAGGGATATATGTTATATGTCTGTCTCTCTTTATTATCTTTCTTTTAGTCTGGTAAATTCTGCGAACATAATAAAATGTGCCCAAGATAGAGTGGACTATTTTCCGGTTGTTGTATACTTAAGAGTCAAATTCCTTCCCTTGATAGCTTCTCTCATTCTATGCTTTCGCAAACGATTTGAGAGCAGATAGATTTGCTTTGATTTTCCCAAAATGCTGTGAAAGTCGGTCTTTCCAAAAATTAATGGCAAAGTACTGAACGTTCAAATGCCTAGAAAAGCAACAACAGCCAATACATATTGAGTTTGATTGCGATGTCCTGTAGATGATACACCTTTAATTTTAATACAGCGCTATGGAGTAGCGGTAGCGTAGTGACTAACACGCTTGCTTACCCGGGGCGTGGTCATGAGTTCGAATCCCCATCAAGGCGAATATTTTAAATTGATATGGGCTTCAAAGACGATCAAATATGAACTTAATTACCCGAAAATGCCCTGGTAAGTAAAGGTGGCATGAGTGAAAATGACAAAATCACCTATCTATAGTGTGTTAGCAAATGTTTTCCCCCGCATAAAAATCCATAACTCTGTAACCAATTGAAGGAAAATGATAAGATGTAACATATAACCTTATCATTATGTACATCCAACAAGAACTATTTGTTCTGGAGATTGTTCCAGAATGTGTGTTTATATGTGGTATATAATTTACGAATCAGAGGTGAAGTGCATATTATGAAATGCATTACATCTTCACATGAAAACACCATTGTTCAATAATGAATATTTTCAGTGGTGCACGGGAATGTCCTTATGAAAAGCACATCTCATAGTGGAACGGAAGGGTTCAGATGTGCCTTGGGACGTTACCCGAATTTACTTGCATTATAAAAAGTCTGTTAGCTTTAATTAAATACATTTTCGCCAAAACATCAGATAAATTGTGCCTCTTTCCATGATTTCAGCTGCTTTTGGGCCTATTAAAGACTTATTCCTTGGGTGGGAGTAAATTTAAAACGGCAGAAACAATTTCATAACGATGCTACAGTTACTTTTCCGCGCGCGCGCACATACACACACACACACAATAATATACCGTGAATGAGGGCAAACATTTGGGAACGCATTATAGTAGTGATTGGTCTATAACCATTTGTGGCTAGCACTATATATTCATTACACCGTAAGGCATATACAAGGGTCCTTTACTTACACAGCACACAGGGAGCAATGGTCAGATATGGTTAGGGCTAATGCTTACCAAGATTGGGGTCTGGGTCCAATGCCCAGCAGTGACAGGATTCCTGTTTCTGTCCCGTGCCGATCCGGGGTCGACCCAGCCTCATAGAGTGAGCACAGATCAATTTTCAGAGTGGACCGCAAACTGTGAGGGAAGGAAATGTAACCATGGAAACAACTGGATCAACTGGCTCATTATGCTATGTTCTAGAACACGCGAAGAACTTACACTTTACACCCCAACAGATGAATATGCCTTGGGACTGTTTTGACACAAAGTAAATTATTGTGGTAGAACAGTAGAATACCGACTTAGGATAGTGGAAGTTAAGGGATCAGTTCTTGGGAGAGGGTGTCTCTGGATGATGCCAATCATGTTAAAACGATGTCTTGTATCATTAGCATAGAATAACCTCACATGGAGAAGCTGCGGTAGGGGAGTGGCTAGACGCTCGCCTACCGACCCGGTGGTCATTGGTTCGAAACATATCGGGGTGTATTTTAATTAATAATTAAATCGACCTGGGCTTTCAGTTTGACCCAGCCTAAAATGGCTGCCAGGAAATGTTTGTGAAGTGAAGGTAGTCATCGTGATACCAAATACATTACATACCGAGTAACGATTGGTTTAGACAAAATATGCGTTTAACACCGTATGCCCAGAACGTCTGGGTGTTTACAAGGGGGCTATACTGTGTCATTTTCGTTTTACTGATGGCGTTTTTGGAAGTCAGCGGACATTGAAACCCAAACAAACCTTAATCACATTAACCGTTAGCCAGACCAGTAGCGTCCACGGACAAGTCTCGCTGAGAACGACGCAAACACTTACTAACATATTTGGTTGTTGTTGTTTTTTTTTTTCCGCATATCCTGTTCAGGACATCGCTGTCAACATCAGCATCTTTCAGCTGATTGCTGATTTCTTGGCAAGATTACGCTCAGTAGTTTCCCATTGCTTTCTGAACGACCGGCTCACATACCCCGTAAGTTACCGACGCGAAGAGAACCGCTACCAATTCTCGTGCACGTCACGTTACTCACGAGAGTATACTGATTACTGAGAAAGTCGTGTAACACCTAGACCAGGGAGGACGGCTACTAACATATTACCCGGAATGATTTGTCAACAAAGAGATAGCTTTTAAGTTAATTAGCACTTGGCTAAGGCAGTGGGTAGTGACCTGGGAGGGGGACACACACACATACACTTGAAAAGGCTGGGTGTAGTGTAGCAATAGGGTCCTGTCTATAGTATGAGCCGGCCTTGTGGTTAAGTGGTTACGGGTTAATTCGTAATCCCGCATCCCGCGATCGAAACACAGCTGCGTTCAAATTGGAAGGGTGTCGCCTTGCGCTAGCCTAAAGCAGGTAGGAGTACCGGTCGTTTAGAAAGCAATGGCAAACTACTGAATGCAAACTTGACAAGAAATCACAAACCGCAAAAATGCTGGGGTTGACTGCGACATCATGTCTATAGTATGCATGGCAGGCATAGTGGAGAGAGAACGGAAGCCACCTGGGTTTGTGAGCTGGAGACAGGGATGAAAAGCCTGGGGTCGGCGTGGACACGGCTGGTAGATGTGATAACAGATAGAAGGTCGGTGTGTACACGGCTGCTAGATGTGATAACAGACAGGAGGTTGGTGTGGACACGGCTGCTAGATGTGATAACAGACAGGAGGTCGGCGTGGACACGGCTGCTAGATGTGATAACAGACAGGAGGTCGGTGTGGACACGGCTGCTAGATGTGATAACAGACAGGAGGTCGGTGTGGACACGGCTGCTAGATGTGATAACAGACAGGAGGTCGGTGTGGACACGGCTGCTAGATGTGATAACAGACAGGAGGTCGGCGTGGACACGGCTGCTAGATGTGATAACAGACAGGAGGTCGGTGTGGACACGGCTGCTAGATGTGATAACAGACAGGAGGTCGGTGTGGACACGGCTGCTAGATGTGATAACAGATAGGAGGTAGACATGGACACGGCTGCTATATGTGATAACAGATAAGAGATCGACGTGGACACGGCTGCTAGATGTGACAAGGGCGTGGCCGAATGGATATGAGAGCTCGACTTTAACAACCGGTGTGCTTATGCCAAATTAAAGGGTCTGTTGGATTAAAATGTTAATTTCTCGTCCTTGACTTGAAGACCTAAGATACAAGTACCTCTGACGCCAGAGTGGGTTTGCCTGATGGCAAGGGACACTGGTAATAGGGAAAGCTAATCCACACGCAAAATTCAGTCTAGTGCTACTAGAAGTAGCCTCTATGCACTACGCTTGAGTTCAAAGCAAGGGAGTTAATAAAAAAAAAATAGGACGGCTTGGAATAAATTGGCTGCGGAACTATGATCTAATAGTGGTTAGTGGCGGAAGATGAGAAGACACACATACGTACACACAGACATATACAGGGAGATACAGAGAGAGAGAGAGAGAGAGAGAGAGAGAGAGAGAGAGAGAGAGAGAGAGAGAGAGAGAGAGAGAGAGAAGCGGGGAGGGAGATGGGGCGAAGACATACAGAAACAGACAGAGGCATATACGGAAAGACACATAGCGTTTTAATATGAAACTTATATCCGAGGTTAAAATGAAGAAAAACAAACTGAAAACACATTCTAGGAAAATAATTTCAGTATCTATTGTAGCTTATTCGACAAAACAGGACAGCTTCGCCGATACACACAGTAATAAAGCGCATGCCCTACAGTAATAGTAGTTTAAAATAAAGAAAGTTGAGAGGAAATGAACTGATCACCGAATCTAGTTTAGTCGTGGCTTGATGTATGCTAAGATCTTGACATTTCGCACCCTTGCCTCACAACATGAGAAATGCTATCACCTTTACCATTGAGAGTGAGAAAAGTTGATTACATAAGGTCACACTGATTACTAAGGTGATTCCGCACTAGGAATCGATCTCTATCAATCAACAAGACAAGAACTTGTTCACTGATTGTCTGCTATATTGCACTGACAGAATTAATCTGACTTGCCTGAAAGGTTACAATGCATTATTTCTCATGTGAACGTGCTTGTAGAGTTTAACTGTGAGCACATTATGTTGCTCAGTGATAGAGTGTATCTGCTTACTGGAGTAGAAGTCTGCGGTTTTATTCTACATAAAGTATCTCAGTGAGAATTATAATTTTAGAAGAATAGTCTGGGTCGTATAGTAAGTTGTGTTAGTCAGTCAGTCAGTCAGTCAGTCAGTCAGTCAGCTAGTTAGTTAGTTAGTTAGTTAGTTAGTTAGTTAGTTAGTTATTTAGTTAGTTAGTCTCAGTTCCAACTTCACGGCAACGGGTCGTCCCCATTATGCTCCGTTCCTGTGCCAGTTAATATCACAAAATGATCCTCACTGCTCCATGTGAACAATGAAATAGTTAGGAGTGTCGGCAAGCCAACAGCCCGCACAGGTACACTGTGCATAATGCCGCCGCCAGAATGCCAACACAAAAGTCCTCCACGAAAAATACAGTTCATCGTTGATGAAAACGGCAGTCACCAGAAAGACTTCGTTGATCGGGGTTTTATCCCATATGGCTCGGTCTCTTTCTGCAGGGCGACCCACCTAAAGCGCCGCACAAAGCACGAACTCCGTAGCTACAGCGACGACTCCCAGGAGTCTCCTGAAAAATGCACTCGTGAACCGAAAAGGCAAACCAGTCAATCCAGCAACAGCCGGCCGTCATCGTTCCGAGCATGCAGTTCACGCAAAAAACAACCGCGGACAGATGCACAAGCATTCCACGCGAAATTCACAGCTCACAGTGTCCCGCCACGCACTCACTTAGTAGCAGGGCGATGGAACCATAGCCTCCTTAGTCGCCTCTTGCGACGTGCATGGTAGGCAACAGTGTTACTATGCTTTGCTCCCCCGTATGGGCCCCGGCAATACACGGGCGAGTGAATTGTGTTCTTCCTTACTATGACAATATCCAAGTTCAAACCCCAGTCGTAGGATTATTCATTGTCATAAGAGAACTGCTTTGATATCAAACGATCCTCATACAATAGTTACATGATACAGTTAATATATTTCTATGTTGTCTGATTAAGAAAGTTGAAAACGAAGTTTATCAGGCACAACATTTCATTGTGTCGTTACTCAGGAAAACTTAAGATCTCACACACAACACACTGACAGCATTATGTTACAAAACGCAAGTAAACTAAATTACCAATATGCAAGCCTTAAACCGGTCTCCGTGACTACGGCGTTGCGGACGCGATTTGTGAGGCTGCTTACTCGCGTTTGAAACATAGCGACGACCGATTTAGCAGCAGACAGTGTCGCGTTGGTTTTAATGTGATGGTGTGGGAGCCGGTCGTTCAGAAAGCAAAGGCAAACTACTGAACGTAAAAAACTTGCCAAGGCAGCAACGGTAGTAAATGCTGGTGTTGACTGCAACGTCCTGTAAAAGTATATGCAACGTAAAAAAAAGCCTTGATCAGTATTAAGTGTTCGAAAGTTAGTTGTATTTCTTTTATAGTCGTCATTCTTTAGCTAGTTGTGATTTATTGTCAAGCTAACGTGCAGTAGTTTGCCATTGCTTTCTGAATGACTGGCAGTCATACCATTTATGAATATCACAAAAGCAAGGCTGTCTGCTTCAAAATCACCGGCAGGTGTGTTTAGAAAGAGGAATGCGTGATTACGAATTGTGTCTCCGTCGCCACAGGGGCCGGCGAAGATAAGTAACAAATATTACAGGAGGGATGTACACACCGTGAGGCGTGTTGAGCATATATGCTAGACCCATATTGTTATAGACCAATATGCACTATAAGGGTGATGTGATCGACATCATGCCGTTGGTCTCTCCCCGTATATCACCGTTGTATTTCCTAGGATATTCCTGGAACCTATTCATTGTAGACCTGGCCGGGCTACGACCTAGGTCCTATGAAAGCTCATCCTGCCTTTGGCAATCTTATTTTAACATTTCTGTATGTTCATTTCTCTATGTATGACTAGAACACTATATACAACATTCAGAAAGAGACAAACAGCTTTCTTTGGCCATGTGATGAGAAGAGAGACATTGGAGGACATCGTGATAATTGGAAAGATCGAGGGGAAGAGAGGCAGAGGCAGGCCCAGAGAAATGATGCTGGATGGATTGAGACGGTGGCATGGAGGAATATCATCAGCAGAGTTGACCCAGAACACCAAAGACCGAGATCTGTGGAGAGCCATGAACGCTTACGCCAGCAGGCAGGGCACTTGATGATGATGATGATGATGATGATGACGATGATGATGATGATGATGATGATGATGATGATGATGATGATGATGATGATGATGATGATGATGAGGATGATGATGTGTTCTACCATGTGTATGTACATTGCTAACTACATAGGTGTATGGTCCCACCACTTGACGTGGGGTTTCACCAAGAGAGACTAGATTATCATGTACTTGACTTTGAACACGCTATCACTTTATGATCAAGAGATTATTTTGAAGACTATCTCGTTTAGAAACCCTTTCTTTCGAACTCTCGTTCAACTGCGCTAATAATCGTATAAGCGTTGTCGCTAATCAACCACACTAACCCACACGCCGGCTACAGCTTCAAGTGTGTGTGCTGTCTAGTGTGTTCTCTGATATTTATTGCAATCAGTACCTTCTATGAGTGCCAGTCAGTACCTATGAATGTATGTCTCATGCTAGTTCAATGGCCTGGCGGGTTCTCCAGCAACCCAACCGATGTTGTTGTTACTTTTTAGCTTGCTGTTTCTTTCTTTTGCGGACCTCTTATTTGCTTTAGTGCGATCATTTCTTTCTATTGTAGGCTTCTTACTTGCTTTAGTGATATTGTTTATTTCAATTGTAGACGGCTTACATGCTTTAGTGCGATTATTTTTGTTTTCTATTAGAGACTTCTTACTTGTTTTAGGAGATTATTTCTTTCTATTGTAGGTTTTGTACTTGCTTTGGTGGACTTCTTGCTTGCTTGAAATTATGTTTTTAATTTGCAAACTTTATACTTGGTTTGGTTTACTTCTTACTTTGTTGGCTTCTCTCCCCCCCCCCCCCCCCCCCCCCCCGCATATCCTTTACAGGACATCGTTGTCAACAGCAGCATCTTTCAGCTGTCTGTTGATTTCTTGGCAAGATTACGCTCAGTAGTTTGCCATTGCTTTCTCAGCGGCCGGCTCAGTTATCCCGCAAGTCACCAGCGGGGGTCGAACCGCTTCCAGCTCTCGTCCGCTACGAGACTGCGTGATAAACGGGATTACGGAGAAAGTGTTGCAACCCCTCGGCCAGAGAGACCGGCTGGCTTCTTATTAGCGTTGTTGAAATACTTTCTTGCTTTTGTGGACCTCTTCCTTGCTATATCTTCAAGTTATAAATATCGTCAACCGTTGTACATTACGACCCAGCTAAGCATCATTTCTCCTGTGAATAACTATAAGTGTTGTTTTCAGAATATGATTATACGTATAGAACCCTACAGATAATTACTTCGACCACTCGCTAGAATATTTCTAAGGATCTTCTATTACGCGTGTAAGCCATTATTTCACACATCAATTGGCATAAGGCAGTTCAGTTATGGTTTAGCCAATGACATTGATTTGGATAGTGCAACATATTTCATGAAGGGTTGTTTTCAATATTTAGATAGTGATTGTTTCCAATGTTATTAATTTTGATTCTCTCTAAATATGTTTATGTCACCTGAGATTGAAACTCATCGATTAACTTAGCTTCTACACGAACAGCTTTTTCTGGTGATATATCCGGCTAAGGTGGATCCATTACATTAAAGGTAATCCTTCCTAACCCTAAACAACCAGCGAAGAGTCCAAACACTAATGGTATCGATTTGAAACCGATTATGTGTCCGCCTGGCAATTCCTCGGTGTACTGAGTGTCGGCCAGACCATCTGATCACTCCCTGTCGTACAATTCTCTCCAGGTCATGATTGTGTATCTCGTCTTCCACACAATGCACGTGATCCCAAAAGGCCTTGACTACATCTCACTAATCGTGCACAAATGTCCCACTCCATGTGGCACATTGGGTATATGATTCTAACCTAATATTTTAGACTATTTGGCACATGACGGGTGATGTGATGTCAGCCGCATTTACTGCCTAGAAAAAGAAATCTCGTTGTGCTCATTTTGTGATGGGTGGACCTGGGTCTGGGTGCCCAGAATTATGTACATGATGATATATATATATATTCTTCTTCTTTCTTTCGCTTGAAATACGTCTATGACTGCAATATTGTCTCCTATATGAATGTAACTGTCTTTTTCAGTTCACACAGTGGTCCATAGAGTTTATCTTCCACTGTCGTCTCTCTAGGCCAGAAGGTTTGCCTAGATATGTTATATTTTGGGCAGTCTTGGAGTATGTGCTCTGCTGTCTGCGAGGCCAATCCTCATGTGCACATGGCTGTTTCATCAATCTTGAATTTTGTATACATCTGGTTGCGTAATCTATTGTGTCCTGTTCTGAGGCGCAAAATAATGACTTGTTCTGGTCTGTCCATAACGTGGTAGTTATCTTGAGCAGGTTTTGGTGGCTTTCTGACTGATTTGGTCATTCTTTTCTTTAGGTGGTATGTAACGGGCACATCAGGCTGTTCTTCTTTGGCTCCTTCTTTAGCCAATTGATCAGCTCTGTCGTTTCCGGGTACTCCACAGTGGGATGGTATCCACTGTATGCTGACCTTATGCTCACTGCTAAGTTCAGAAAGTAGTGTCCTTAGTACTGGCAATTTCCCAGTCAGGAGCGCCTCGAGTACTGATTTTGCATGTGTCAGTAGCACTACAGGTTGTGTACCATTGCTGGTATTTAGTAATTTCTCTGTTGCTATCTTGATTGCCTATATATATATATATATATATATATATATATATATATATATATATATATATATATATATATCTTTGTTTACCTATAATCTAGCTAGTCATATGTGATGCACACCATCAGGGTAAGTGAAACAGAGATATTATAATCATGAAGCGAACTGCGGTGCGCTGTTTCAGCAAGCCGGTTGACTGCAACAAGCATTTTTTTCGGATTTGCTTTTCTTAGCATTTGACTGTCCCCGGTCTACTTACAAGGCAGCAGATCTGTGTCTCTTTGCGTCTGGTTCGTATCCCTTGACCTGTCCGACATGGAAGACCCTACCAGTAGCTGTGCTACCTTCGGCATAGCTCTCGGGGTCAGTGGAACACGCAAACCCCTCTACTGCTGTAATGTGGAGACAAGACAGAGGGGAGAAATAACCTATCAACAAACGACGATTCATTGTGTTGACTTCTAGACCTTGGCTTGGGCACGTAAATTACAAGTGCCTCCGAAGTCGGAGTGGGTTAGTCTGGTGACGAGGGACATTGGCAGTAGGGAAAGCTAATCCACATGCAAAAAAAAATGGACTGCGCTTAAGTTCAAAGCGGGCGATCACAATAAAACAGATACTGAATAAGTTAAATTATGGAATGTATCGTGATCACATTTCTCCATTTAACCCCGAGACATTTCCCGTATCTGGTGAACGTGGCCGGCTATATAAAATAAACCAAGCTGGCAAGCTGTAAGGGACATATCGATCACATCTGTTTTATTACTCTCCCCTTGGCTGTAGTCAGTGACTTTATGGTGGATTGGATGCCGCGAATATTTAACGCCAGAATCACCCACTCATTCTTTCCTGGGTATATAAAGGGAGACAATATGTTGCCGAATTCGTATCAGGGGTAAATGACAATGAAATTGCAAGGGACCAACGAACAGATATGGGCGGGAGGAAGAGTTTAACTTTTAAAGCACTCTAGGTTAGTTTTGTTAGTCGGTAGACAGCGAGCTGTGCCTGAGAGATGAAAGGGTCCGCCTCAGGCTCTGACGCTAACGGGTTCGATCTCTGCATAGATCTACGAGTGTTTCCAAGAACCATTGGTATCTAAGCATACCACATTCTTCTTGATGTTAGTTTCAGTGCATTCGCACACACGGTATTCTTGGATAAGGGCGAAAAAACTTGAGGTTGCCCGTGTAAGTTCATCATCATCTAATGCCTTGCAGGCTGGTGTGGGCGATCAGGACTCTCCACATATTGCGATTTCTGATGGCATGAATCAATTCGTGTTGACTCCCTTTCATGTCCTGGCACAAGGCTGTCAAGAATGTTCTCACGCTCTCTTCCTCTATCTCTCTTTGGCAAATATTTTCTATTGTCACAACATGTCCCAGTTTTTGTCTTCTCATAATGTGGCCAAAATACGATGACTGCTTCTTTATGATGTTTGTGAGAAGTTATCTTTGTGATTCAGCTTCCATTAAAACGTCCAGATTGCTCATTTTGCTGTCCAATTAATTTTCAGCATTCTGTTATAAAACCACATCTCCGAGTCTTCCGGGGACTTTTTCGCCTGTTTACTAATTGTTCAGGATTCGCAGCCGTATGAGCAAGTTACACATGCTTAAAATAGAGTAGGCCACAGCTTACCAAACTGGCAAAATTGTTCATCATCATCAAGTGCCGTGCCGGCTGGCGTAGGCGTTCATGGCTCTCCATAGATCTCGGTCTTTGGTTTTCTGGATCAACTCTGCTGCTGATATTCCTCCATGCCACCGTCTCAATCCATCCAGCATCACTTCTCTTGGTCTACCTCTGCCTCTCTTCCCCTCGATCTTTCCAGTTGTTACAATGTTCTCCAATGCCTCTCTTCTCATCACATGACCGAGGAAAGCTGTTTGTCTCTGTCTTATTGTTGTATATAATGTTCTAGTTTCATTAGCCTGTTTCAGGCAGTCGTCGTTAGTTACTCTGGCAGTCCAAGGAATTCGCAACATTCGTCTCAGGAACCACATCTCTGTTGCTTCTAATTTCTTCTTAATTTGTTCATTTACATTCCAAGATTCACTGCCATACAGCAAAACTGGTTCTACATAGCATTTCAGCACTCTCTTTCTTACATTCAGTGACAGTGACTTATTGCATAAGATACTCTTCATTTTATGAAATGCGGCTTTTGCCTGCCCTATTCTGCTCCTAATCTCTGTTGTACATCTTCCATCTGATGTTATAAATGCCCCTAGGTATCTAAAATTATCAACTTGGTTAAGGATTTTCCCTTCTATTTCTATGTCACATTTTGGTGTCACCATTTTCTTTGATATTACCATTGTTACTGTTTTCTTGATATTCAAGTTGAGTCCTTTCCTTGCACTCTCTGTTACTACAACGTCTAATAATTGTTGTAGGTCTGTTGAATTATCCGCCACCAATACTGTGTCATCTGCATAGCGTATATTATTTATATTATAACCTCCAACTAGTATTCCTGGCATCTCTTTGATCTCTCTCATTATTACTTCGCTATACAGGGAGAAAAGATCTGGTGACAAGACACACCCTTGTCGTACTCCTAGCTTTATCTGTTCGTAACTACCCTCTTTATTTCCCATTTTAATTGCTGCTACTTGGTTCCAGTAAATATTCTTTATTATTCTTAAATCTTTTCCATCAGTGTTGATATCTTCCAACATTTTAATCAGTTCATCATGTTTCACTTTATCAAATGCCTTAGTATAATCTATGAAGCACAAATATATGTCCCTCTGTTTCTCTATTGACCTTTCTATTAGTGTCCGCAATGTATAAATTGCATTGTTTGTGCCCTTTCCTTCCACAAATCCATACTGTTCTTCACTAATTTCCATTTTTATTTTCTTTTTGGTTCTTCTCATTATGATTCTGAGTAGAAGCTTAGTGATATGGTTTATAAGGTTAATTGTACGAAAATCTTCACAATCAATTGCTCCTGGTCTTTTTGGTATAGCTATAAATACAGATTTCAGCATATCACTGGGTAAATATCCACTGCTGTAAATATCATTCAACATTTTGGTTAATATATCTACTCCAAATTCTCCCAATACTTCTAATTCTTCTATTGTGATTTCATCTGGCCCAGCTGTTTTTCCTTTCTTCATACGTTTCATAGCGTCAGCGACTTCTTCTTTCAGAATAGGTGGACCTTCTAAGTTACTATCTTCTGTTAATTCTGCCCTTTCTCCTTCATATAATTCTCTTATATACTCATTCCACCTCTTCATTATAGCATCTTCCTCTAATATTATCTTTCCTGTTTTTGATTTCAAACACCCTGTATTTATTCTTATTTTTTTTCCTGTAAGCTCACTGATTTGTCTGTGCATATTTTTTGTATCTTTAATGGAATTTAATTCAATTTTTTTGCATTGCTCGTTTAACCAACTTTCTTTAGCCTTCCCACATTTATCTTTTATTTCTTTATTTATCTTAGCGAATTCTTGTTTGTTATTTTTATACTGTTTTCTTTTGTCCATCAGGTTTAAGATATCTTCATTCATCCATTTTTTCTTAGCTATTTTGCCTCTCTCTGGTAATACTTCTTTGCTAGTTTGATGAATGGAGTCCCTTAACATTTCCCATTGTTCATCTATACTCTGTATTTTAGTTATTGCATTGTACCTATTTTTTTCACAGTCACTCTGTATTGTTCTTGCATTTCTTTATCTATTTTTAGAACCTCTTTATTAAGTCTCATGTTCTTAACCATTTTTTTCCCTCTTTTTAATCTTACTTTTATTTGTCCACATAGTGGTACATGATCACTATTACAGTCAGCACCAGGCATTGTCTTTACATTAATTAAGGCATTTCTAAATCTTTTATTAATTAGTATGTAGTCAATTTGGTTGCGTATATTCTTATCAGGGCTTATCCATGTGTACAGTCGTCTTTTATGGTGTTTAAACCATGTGTTTCCAATTATCATATCATTGATATTTGCCCATTCTATTAGCTTTTCCCCTCTTTCATTTCTTGTACCTAAACCATAATTCCCCACTACATCCTCCATTTTTCCCTTTCCTACTTTTGCATTAAAATCACCAAGTATTATCTTTATTTCTTGTGATCCAATTTGAGCCATCGCCATTTCTATTTCGTCGTAAAAGTGTTGTATTTCTTCATCACTACTGCTTGCTGTTGGTGCATATACTTGTATAATATTTATGTCTATTGGTTTGCCTTTGATTTTTACCATAATAACTCTATCTGAAATACACCAGTATCCATTAATTGACTTGGCTGTTTTTTCATCTAATATTATTCCTACCCCTTTCTCCTGTGTCTCCCCTCCAGAATAAATTATTGTGTGATTGTCAGCTATAATTTTGCCCGATCCCTTCCATCTCATCTCACTAACGCCTAGTATATTCATTTTCATGCTATCCATCTCACTTAGAACATTGGTCAACTTTCCTAGCTCATTTAATGTCCTAACATTCCATGTTCCTACTCTAAATTTATTTATTTTAGTTAAGATTTTGCCATCAGTAGCTGGATGACGGTCTGGTGTCACCTGTGGCTCATGACTGTCCCTACCGGACGAGGATGCCCTAAGACAGCCATTAACGTCCTTCACTAACTTTGATTTATGTTTTGCCATGAAGTCTTGGGAAGATAATGTGGTGGTTTCCCCTTGCCTTCCACATTCACATGGTGGTCTTTTTACCTCTGCTTTTGACAGCCATTTCCGACTGTAAGGACAAGTGAGTGCCCTGCTCTGCTCGGCAAAATTGTTAGGAAAGAAAAAAATTACCCACGGGTATAAAGATCCCGTTCCTTGGATAGAATCTGGCTAGAGGGAGCAAACTTTCCACCTGCGCTTCCTAAAGTCGGACACGCTGAACTCTGAACTCGGTTACCTGTTAAGGAAGAACCGAATAGCGTCTTCCAGTACAGCGGCTATGAGGTATCCCGTTCTCTTCTTCTTGCTATTTTCCTATGAAATTTGCCATTAGCATTAACTTTTCCAATAGCTGTATCCTTATAAAACATTTAGTTGCACATCCTTCACATGACGTCGCAGATAACCCCAGCATTTTTGGCTGTTTGTAATTTCTTGGCAAGGTTACGTTCAGTAGTTTGACATTGCTTTCTGAACGACCAACACTCATACTTTCGTATGAAACCCATCGACAGGCGGTCTGCTTCCAAATCGCCCGCAGCTGTGTTTCGAATAACCCAACGCGGTATGCGGAATTACGAATTACATTTGCAACCCCTTTGCCAGAGCCGGCATATGCTTATAACATGCCCACACATCTTGACCACGAACATCACATGTGTCCAATCAATGTTTGGTTTCCCTCTGCTTCTTGAAGGAATGCAACACTTGTTGTTCTGTCCGTGTATGCTATTTTGTACATTTCCTTGAAAAACCACATTCCTGCTGCATAATATGTTTCTCGGCTTGTTTGTTTATCGCTCGTCTCTCAAATGGAATCAGGAGGTCCGCATGTCGTATGAATAAGAGCGGTCGTTCTTAAACATCCGGTGTGCTGATACCGAGGGTAACGGGTTCAAACCCTACACCGGTCATTAAGGCTAAAATGTTGACTTCTTGTCCTTGACTTAGGAACGTAAATTACAAGTACCTCTAAAGTCAGAGTGGGCAAGCCTGATGTCGAGGGACACTGGTAATAGGGACAGCTAATCCACACGCAAAAATCAGTCCAGTGCACTAGAAGTGGTAGCACGTGAATGGACTACGCTTGAGTGCAAAGCGAGTCAACAAATAAAACAGATGCATTCACAAATATATACCCCATGAAACATGTCAGCAATCCATTTGGCAGCTTTGATACTGTTGAAAACTGTATATATCGAAAGTCTGATTTAGCCTCGGCGATTTTTTGTTCTGATTTCTTGAAGGCATTCTCCATACGATGTAGTGAAAATTCAGGCTAAAACTGAAATGTGGGTGTCTTATAAACTTTCTATAAATATTCAGCTGGTTGAAAGGTGTCATCGTGCCTTGTTATGCCGTGACATAGTATTTCAACACCGAACTCCTGTGGGGAAAAAAACCACGTGCAATTCTCGATACAACGTACTCCTTTCTTCTTCTTCTTCTTCTTCTTCGTTCATCCGGAGTTTTTTTTCGGATGTGATTGCGTTGTGCCTGTTTACAGCAGAGCTGCGTTCTTGCGCCGTTAGGCCGACACATCCGACTTCTGCGGGCATTTGTTGACCGGGTTAACCTTCCGGGGGTTTCTTAGGACATTTGACTCTCACTGTTGTGGTGTTATCCCCCATCCCAGCTGGTCCATATAGAACAGCCAAAGATCCTGGTCAGCCCTCAAGGGAAGGCAGGGGCAGACCATGGGCATTCCCCGCCATCCAAGGAGGCTTCCATAATTGCAGAGCCGATACATATCGCTCTGGTACTGGGCTCACCCAAGGAATCGTCACGTCCTGCACATGGCTGCTTAGCCTCACTTCCGTATATTGGGCCTTCCGTTCACCATAGACTGTTCTTCCGGAAACCAGAAGTATGCAGTCTGCAGATAACATCCACACAGTGAGCTTTCGATTCGGACTTTCCATGTAATGGATTTGCTATCCAAGCAATATTCCATTTCGTGCCACTAGGACACTTTTCCACCTTTTATGAAGCCCACACAGTGGGCTTTTGATTCAGACTTTCCACGTAATGGATTTTCTATCCAAGCAATATTCCATTTCATGCCACTAGGACACTTTTCCACCTTTTATGAAGCCCACACAATGGGCTTTTGATTCGGACTTTCCACGTAATGGATTTGCTATCCAAGCAATATTCCATTTCGTGCCACTAGGACACTTTTCCACCTTTTCTGAAGCCAACACAACGAGCTTTCGATTTGGACTTTCCACATAATGGATTTGCTATCCAAGCAATATTCCATTTCGTGAATCTGGGTCTTCATGCACCTTTAAATGTCAACCTGTATGTAGTTAAAGTAATCTGTGGTCAACTTTAGCTTGTTGATATTTCCATAGAGCTTGTCCTCAAATGAAGCAGGTGTGGGCCAAAATATCTTTCTCTGTTCTGCATACGTTGGGCAATCCTGCAGCAAATGTTTTGCTGTCATTTTTCCAGTTCTACAATTACATTCATCGGTATCTCCTATCTTTAGTTTATTGAACAGGTGATATTTCAGCCTGTTATGTCCTGTGCGGAGTCTGAAGATTGCTACTTGTTCTCTTCGGTCGAGTTTGTAATATGCATCATCCTTCTGATGGCCTGGATGCTCTGATTCCCATTTGGTTCTATAAGTGCTTTTTATCAACCTCTTTGCCTCATTATAGGTTATGTCTATGTCAGGCTGTGGTAGTCGTCCGCCCTCTTTTGCCAGTCTGTCAGCCTCTTCATTTCCAGGTATACTGCAATGTGACGGGATCCACTGTATTACAACTTTTTTGGATTTCTGGCATAGACCATGGAGTGCTGCTCTTAGGTCAGTTAGTTCTGTGCTGTTATTGCTCTTCAGTATTGAGACAGCTGACTTTGCATCTTTGAAGATAGCTATTTGCTTCTCTTTATTTTCCTCCATCAGGAGCATTTCTGCTGCAGTTTTCAGAGCCTCTACCTCCGCTTTGAAGTTACTTGAAAATTTTCCAGTTGCCATTGAATGTGTTTTTTTCACTCCATTTTTTAAATTTAGGAGAATTCCTCCTCCTCCATTCTCTACTGAATTTTTGGCTGATCCATCTGTATATGCATGGGTCCAATTGCTGCTTGGGTAATGTTCTTTTATGTAGTTTAGGGTTATTTCTCTTCTTTCGGTTTCATGCTGAGTGTTCTTTTTCTCAATACCAGGAATGTTTTCTATCATCTCAGGCAGTTGCTGCTGTCTCCAAGCTGGGAACTTGTGTGCATTGTGTATGGGCTTGACTGTTGATATGTTAAGTATAGGATCTGCCCTAATCCTTTGTTTTGCAGTTTCTACAAAGTTGCTACGCTTCAGTCTTCCCTTTCCAAAACCATTAAATCTGTTGTACATAGGGTGGTCTGTCAATCTTCTAAATTTTTCTGCTTGTTGCTGGGCTCTGCTATCTCTTCTATCCTGCATTGGTTGTAAACAAGTGATCTTTTCTAGTTCATTAATAGGCGTTGTCTTCAGGCTTCCAGTTATGATTCGCATTCCCTGGTTTTGGACTCTACTTATTTTGCTAAAGTTTGACTTAGCTGCTGTTGCCCAAGCTGCAATGCCATATTCCAGTACTGGCCTCACCCGTCCAGTATATAAATTCTTGAGAACTTTCTCATCTGCTCCCCACGTTGTACCAGCAAGCTTTTTCATGATTGCCATTCTCTGCCTTGCTCTTGTTCGATTTTTCTCAACCTGTGTCTTCCATGTCAGGCGACGATCAAAGGTGACTCCGAGATAGTTTGGATTTTCTTCATGGCGCAATATTTTTCCATTCAATACCAGCTTAGATTGCTGAGTTTTATTTGAGAGGGAGAACACTGTGCATGTTGTTTTCTCCTCACTTATCTTCACTAGCCATGATTTTGACCAGTCCTCTAGCGCTAATAAGGCTTGCTGTATTCTGCTGTTAGCTGTAATAATATATTCTTCAGATGTCCATATGGCTAGGTCATCTGCAAAGGAGGATGTGTGTACTCTGGCTGGAAAATTTTCTGTGATGTCATTTATATATGCTAGGAATAATGTTGGTGAAAGAACTCCTCCTTGGGGAACACCTTGCTCCAGCAGCATCATTTTGCTTGTTTGTCCTTGTACTTTTGTCCTGGCAGTTCTGTTCTCAAGGTAGTGGCTGATCCATTTATACATTTTTCCACAAACATGCATGTTTTGCAGTTTTACTTTCAGTCCTTCCTTCCATACTTTATCAAATGCTTTTTCTAAATCTATCCAGACTGCTAGTGTGTGCTTTTTCTCTTGGAAGGCATCCTCTATTTCCTGAGCTATATAGGTTATTTGATCTTCAGTAGATCTGTACTTTCTGAATCCTGCTTGGTGTGGTGTTAAGAGTTTGTTTTCTTCCAGATGCCATGTTAGCCTGCCATTGATAATGCGTTCCATTAATTTTCCTACACAGCTAAGTAGACTGATAGGTCGATAGCCATTTGGTTCTTCCAGGTCTTTTCCTTTCTTTGGGACTGGTATTAGTATAGCTTCCTTCCATGCCTGTGGGACTATTCCTCTCTTCCAGCTGTTATTTAGGACTGCTAGTAGTTTCTTCTTTGCCTTGGTGCCTAGTCCTATTAGCATTTCATTTGTGATTCCATCCTTTCCTGGTGATTTCTTCTTTTTTAGGGTATTCATTGCCTGTTCCATTTCTTCCATTGTTAGATTTGCCATCATATATTCTGCTGCTGTCTCTGTATTTCTATGATGTATCTGTTTGTCTTTGATTGCTTTCTTCTGTTCGGTTGTAATATCAATGTGGTTTGCCTTTGCATAGTGTTCCATTAGTGCATTTGCAGCCTTTTTTCCTGTAAGCAAGGCATTTCCTTGTTTAATTGTTATTTGTTTGTTTCTAGGTCCTTCATTGTTCATGGCTTTCACTAGTTTCCATAGTTTGTTTCCATCCCTGTCAAAATTCAGGTTTTCTGTTTTTTCCCTCCAACAATCTCTTGTTGTTTGGTTTACTGTTCTTTTATATTTTGCTGAGATGGCTTTGAGAGAGATGTTCGCTTCAATTGTTTGTTCTCTCTCTGCTGTCTTCCTGGCATCTTCAACTTTGTCCTCCAAACTTTGTAGTTCTTCAGTCCAGTATGGTTTGTAATTTTTCCTCGCTCCTCTTGGAATGGACTCAGTGGCTGCCTGTATTATCGCTCTGTTTAGACTTTCCACCATTTGCTTTATGTTGCCATATCGTGTATTTATGTTTTCACAATATTTGTCTGTTAGCATGGCAAATCTGTCCCAATCTGCTCGTTTGTAATTCCAGCTGGGCAAGGGCTTTTGCTCCTGTGGAACATACTCCATATTCATTACAAGCTTGATTGGTCTGTGGTCACTACCTGCTAATTGGTCCAGCACATGGCGATCGATTTTGTGGAGGATGTCTCCTGTGCAGAAAGCTAAGTCTGGAGTAGAAGTGGTAAGCCATCTTCTGGAGTAGAAGCTCGGTGTGTCATCCGCTTTGTTGAGTAGATGGAGATTTGAGTCTATTTCCCAGTCCTCCAATTCATCTCCTCTTTTGTCAGTATCTGGGTATCCCCATCTTTCTGAATGGCTATTAAAGTCTCCGACAATAATGCAGTTTGTGTCAGTTATTTTCATATTTGAGAGTGTAAGGTCCTTATCTGCTGGGCTATACAGATTGTAGATTCTTATTTTCACGTCCTTTATCATTATATCAACACCTATAATTTCCGTTTGGTTGTCAGAGATCACAGATACTTCGCTGCAAGGTATTGTGTTTCGTGTAAGTATTAGAACTCCTCCTTTGTGTCCTTCGCGGTCGAAACGTGTGGCCTGATATCCTCTGACTGAGAATTTGTGATTGACGTTGAGGTGTGTCTCTTGAATGCATGCCATATCTATTCTATCTTTATGAAGACGCTGTGTTAGGGAGTCTTTCTTCTTGTAAACTCCTTCGGCATTCCACTGTAGTATGTTGAGTGTCCTTGGTATTTGGTCAATAGCTCTTAACCTACTCCTCTGTGCCTTGACTCCACAGCACAGGGGAAGGTGACCACCAGTAGTCATGGGTGGACCCCCTCGAGGCAGGGGGCCCGGCACTATCGCCGCCTGATGGGACTTCACGGGATTAGCACCATAACGATTAATTTTGATTTGTGACATCATGAATTAAGTTACGTTGCACTGCTTTGTCAAGCCTGTGGCTCAGTACATCCGATTTCGACAAGCATTTATTCGGGATGCTTTCCCTAGCCTTTGACTGTCCCCAGTCTACCTACAAGGCAGCAGGTTTTACGTTGCACTGCTTTGTCAAGCCTGTGGCTCAGTACATCCGATTTCGACAAGCATGTATTCGGGATGCTTTCCCTAGCCTTTGACTGTCCCCAGTCTACCTACAAGGCAGCAGGTTTGTGTGTCTCTTCGTCTGGTCCCTCTCCCTTGACCTGTCCGACATGGGTGGCCCTACCAGTAGCTGTGCTACCGTCGGCATAGCTCTTGGGGTCATTGGGACGCACAAGCCCCTCTACCTCGTCACGGTGGACACACAGCAGAGGGGGTACTCCTTTGACATTGCAGATTCGAAAACAAGACAATAGGTGTGCATAGGGAATAGTACGTATATTTACAAATAAAGTTTTCTGCGTTCGTTCCTATGGAGGGGTAGGATTCTGTTTTCCTACCAGTACGACTTGAAGCCGATAATCTAAAATAAAATAGGCTCCTGAAATGTTTCATACGTTTCTGGGAATAACTAGTAAGAAAATACAGTGTGGAACGGAAATGTCCACCCGACGTCATTACATTTGGGCCTAAAATATTGCAACATCTGACTCTTCACACTGCAACTGCAGTATTTGCATTTTTACTTGTTTCAATATATACATATCTAGGAAACGTAATTTCAATTATGTTTTAAGTCTCTTTTACTTAAATTCGGTGGTATGTATTACGAGAATGTTACTTATACATATGGCAACTTACAGGTGTAACATTTAGGTAACATGTAGCAACGAGGATACTTTTAGGAAAACAATCTAGTACAGTTAACCTTGCTGTACACAACTAAGAATTGCTGACATGAAACATTAAGCGTGGCAATTATCATTTTCATTAATCTATGCATATGAACGATGAATTAATGATCAGCTAATATACAGTACAGTTTTCTTGGGAAGATAATTACACAGATTTTTATCAGGAATTCGCCACTATGGACATTTATGTGCTTTCTGAAGTTATGCTAGTGTAATATGTCTGCAGACAGTTACAACGTGTCTTCGGATTACCGCTGCGTATCTTCAGACGGACCTGTAAAAATGGTAAGTATGTTTGGAGAATGTACCCATTCATGTTTTTTTTTGTTTTGCATATCCTTTACAGGACATCGCTGTCAACACCAGCATCTTTCATCTGTATGTAGATTTCTTGGCAAGATTACGCTCAGTAGTTTGCCATTGCTTTCTGAGCGGCCGGCTCACATATCCCGTAAGTTACCGATGCGATTCGAACCACTGCTGATTCTCACCGTCATCATGTTACCTACGAGAGTATACGAGATTACGGAGAAAAGTCGCTAACCTCTAGGCCACGAAGCCGGTACCCATTCATGTACCCATTGAATTATATGTTGCTATCCTTAACTGATTTAATGACATGGGATTAATCGATATCCCATATGTGCCTTGAACTAATGCAATTTAAAAAAAAAAAAAAAAAGCTCTAAAGTCGAGAGAATCGACTTCACTACACCGGATTTTATCCCATACATCTCCTTCTTGGTCTCTATTCCGTAGGGCGGTATGCGAAAACGTCGCACAAAGCACTAACTCCTTAGCTCCAGCTACAACACCCAGAAATTCTGAGGAAAATGTACTCGTGCACCGAAAGACGTAGCAGGAATCGAACCAACGACTTTCGGCAGACGGCTATCTTACTTAGCCACGGAGACTCCAAAAGTAAATAATAAAAACATTGCATCGACCGGGAATCGAACCCGGGTCACCCGCGTGGCAGGCGAGTATTCTACCACTAGACCACCGATGCTGACAGATCTGATTTGATATAATTGTGTTATAATACAACATGTTTGCTACCACATTAACTATTTTAAAGTCATAACTGTGACACACTACTACTTCACATTTTCCGTCATCTATTTTAGTTTAGTCCAAACTTACACTTTTAAATTTTATGTGCTACAGAATATGTTAACATAATTAAACATCGTGCACCAAGATATGATTTCAATCAAGTAATTTCAACACTCAGCTGCAGGTCAACTAAACGTATCTGGCTTGTCTTATAGTAATCACACATAGTAATTATTAGTATCATTTGGCGCTCACAGAAGAAGAAGAAGAAGAAGAAGAAGAAGAAGAAGAAGAAGAAGAAGAAGAAGAAGAAGAAGAAGAAGAAGAAGAAGAAGAAGAAGAAGAAGAAGGAAATAGAGATTAGAAGACGCACTAGGCAACATAACATTTGAAAGCTATAATAGTTACCGACCGGGATCGAACCTGTCGCCTCCAAATGACGACGACGCCTCGCTGCAGGAACAAGTGTACTTCGACGCACGACCAACTAGACACACCAAAAAAAAAAGTGTCTTCATTGGTCATGTCTATCATACACATAACAAATATGGAATATGGACAGAATTCGTATCAAACCATTGTTGAGATATCACCATAGGTCTCATAATTTATATTAAAGCAGCATAGGCCATAGGTTTCCTATTTCCTTCTTCTTCTTCTGTGAGGGCCAAATAATACTATGTGTGTTTATTTGTTTAATCGTCTTAGTTGCCTCAACGGTTCTCCCCATTTATTTCTTGTGTTTACGTTACAGTATTAGAAAGCAGCAAGTCAAATGGTTTGGCCATGCAAGTAGGCTACCAGTCAACAGCATGCCACAACAAGCAATGACGTACAGACCAGATGGAAACAGAGGAAGAGGCCGACCACGTAAACGCTGGACGGAGGGAATAACAGAATCCATGGGAATGTCGATATACGAAGCCCATAACCGGGCACTCTCACGAAGTTTATACTTCACCTCGACACCGCAAGGTACAAGAGGAACATGATGAGATGAGATGAGATGAGACGTTACAGTATTAGAACCGACCAATCATTTCTCTTCTTTAAATGTTTGTTCATATATACACGACAACAGCATTACGGTCCGATGTGTTTGTCTGTTTGTTATTTGACCTATGCTGGTTTAATATAAATTATGAGACCTATGGTGATATCTCAACAATGGTTTGATACGAATTCTGTCCATATTCCATAGTTGTTTGGTTCATGTGTATGATAGACACGACCAATGAAGACACTTTTTATGGAGTGTCTAGTTGGTCGTGCGTCGAAGTACACTTGTTCCTGCAGCGAGGCGTCCTGTAGCGAGGCGTCGTCGTCATTTGGAGGCGACAGGTTCGATCCCGGTCGGTAACTATTATAGCTTTCAAATTTTATGTTATCTAGTGCATCTTCTCACGCAGAGTCTCGTAGCGGGAGAGAACTGGGAGCGGTTCGACCCCCGCTGGTGACTTGCGGGATACTGAGCCGGCCGCTCAGAAAGCAATGGCAAACTACTGAGCGTAATCTTGCCAAGAAATCAACAGACAGCTGAAAGATGCTGCTGTTGACAGCGATGTCCTGTAAAGGATATGCAACAAAAAAAAACAAAAAAAAGTGCATCTTCTAATCTCTATTTCCTTCTTCTTCTGTGAGCGCCAAATAATACTATGTGTGTTTATTTGTTTAATCGTCTTAGTGGCCTCAACGGTTCTCCCCATTTATTTCTTGTCTTATAGTATAATGCCACGTACGCCGACATCTGACCTATATCTGCCCTATATCGCTATTAGAAAGTATAGTATCGGACCTGTTCCCAAGCCTTAAGGTCTATTGGGTAAATGGTTCTAGCTCCATATTTGAATAGACCAATCGATGCTCGATAGAAAACTCATTTTAGAAGATTAAGATTACACATTTACGTATAGAGCACTATACGATTCTATAATGTAGACTGTGAGTAACACGAATGAAAAGATCATAGAATTTGATCATGATGTGTGCTATCGTAAAATATAAAGGAGGGGCTGCGCAGAAACACAGATCAAAAGAAATCGTTCTCCAATACCTAGGGGCAAGATGATAGCTATCAACCGGTTGCACGTTAAACTTCTTCTTCTTCTTCTTCTTCTTCTTCTTCTTCTTCTTCTTCTTCTTCTTCTTCTTCTTCTTCTTCTTCTTCTTCTTCTTCTTCTTCTTCTTCTTCTTCATGTTTTAATGCTGCTGCTACTACTGCTGTTGTTGTCACTGCCTTTGCTGCCATGCCTCATCCTCCCATTCTTCTTCCCCTTTCCCCTGCTCGTCCTTACACTCCACATTTTCTTCTTCCGTCGTTGCTGCATTTCACCATTTCGAAGTTTTAGTGTGTGTGTGTGTGTGTGTGTGTGTGTGTGTGTGTGTGTGTGTGTGTGTGTGTGTGTGTGTGTGTGTGTGTGTGTGTGTGGTGTGGTGCGTGCATGTATGTATGTATATATATATATATATATATATATATATATATATATATATATATATATATATATATATATATATATATATATATATATATATATATATATATATATATATATATATTCAATCACCTTCAGCTGGCAATATGAACAGCCAAATTAGCCCCTTCATAATTCTGGTTCTGTTACACGTCGTGTCATCATCCTCAACCCCACCCCTTCTCCTCCTGTCAGCTACCACGTTTGATTACACACTTCAGTGGCCTTAGATCACTTGTCTGGGCAATTGCCGCGTCATCGCTCAAGAGTCGGCCATTGTGTCGACAGCACATTCTTATGCATGCCGAATCTTGGATATTTTCAACATCATCAATGGCTTTGTCGTGAACGCTACCTTCTGCATGGCCAGGGCAGAAAATCTGCCGACGCTCTTCAGTTTTCAGAATTACACCCATTATACCACCCATCCTATAATGCATGTGATCCAACACCTGCGGTAAGTGGGCAGACTTGATGCTTACGAATTGTGTACACGGTCCGTTGTTGTGGATTCAGATGAATAGTAGATCCGACTGTTGATGACATGTGTTTTATAATATTCAACTGATTTTTGATTAAAGTTAATTTTATAGATCATGTATGTTGTTTGTCCATCAAGAATGATGATGACCATTCATTTCATCCAGTGGGGTTGAAGGTGTGGAGCCGTGGGTTCTAAGATGGCTGATAAGGCCTATTTTGGCTCGAAATGTTCTTTGACAATGTGGGCAAAGAATGCTTGACGTCTCTGGAGGAGGATTTCCTGCAGTGGTTTTTCTGTCCTGCCTTTTCTTCACAGCTCTTGCAGTCCTGGTTGCCTCACATATGACTGCACCTTTGCGCAATGATGCACGCCACGAATTTCGGTCTCTGGCTGCAGCCTCCGAGGTGTCATAATGAATTCCAAAAGCATTCAGTGAAATTTTCAGAGTGTCTTTAAAACGTTTCCTCTGGCCACCTTGGGAGCGTTTACCACAACGCAGTTCGCTGTAAAAAATTCGTTTAGGGAGCCTGTGATCTGGCATGCGAGTCAAGTGACCAGCCCAGCGAATCTGATTCTTCATCAGTAGAGTGTGGATACTGGGCATGGATGCTCTTTCTAGGACTTCAGTGTCTGGAATCTTGTCTTGCCATTTAATCTTCAGTAGCTTCTTCTTCTTCTTCTTCTTCTTTCGTTCGCTTGAAATATGTCTATATCTGCAATGTCGTCTCTTGCATGAATTGAACTGGTTTTTTTTTTTCAGTTCACACAGTGGTCCATAGAGTTTATCTTCCACTGTCGTCTCTCTAGGCCAGAAGGTTTGCCTAGATATGTTATATTTTGGGCAGTCTTGGAGTATGTGCTCTGCTGTCTGCGACGCCAATCCACATGTGCACATGGCTGTTTCACCAATCTTGAATTTTGTATACATGTGGTTGCGTAATCTATTGTGTCCTGTTCTGAGGCGCAGAATAATGACTTGTTCTGGTCTGTCCATAACGTGGTAGTCATCTTGAGCAGGTTTTGGTGGCTTTCTGATCTTCAGTAGCTTCCTTAGGCAGACTGTGTGGAAGTGGTTTAATTTCCTAACGTGTCGCTGATAGACAGTCCAGGTTTCACAAGCATATAGCAGTGTGGATAATACAACTGCTTTGTAGAATTTTAGCTTTGTTTGCAGGCTTATTCCAGTTCTGTCCCGTACATTCTTGTACAGTCTGCCAAAGGCTGCACTGGCCTTGGAGATTCTTGCATTCACTTCGTCATCGATTGTGGCAGCTTGTGACACGGTGCTGCCAAGATAGGTGAATTTGTCCACAACACTTAGTCTATGATCATTCACTTTGATATTCGGCACAGTGTGATTATTCCCTGGAGCTGGCTGGTACATAACTACAGTCTTCTCCAAGTTGATATTGAGCCCAAAGTTGGCACAGGCATGTGAGAAAGCTGAAACATTATGTTGCATGTCCGCCTCTTAGTTGGCGTATAGAGCGCAATCATCAGCAAACAGGAGCTCTCTGACGGTGCCGCTGTTAATTTTGGTTTTAGCTTTCACCCTTCTGAGATTGAATAACTTTCCATCCATACGGTAGTTGATGTCTATTCCAATGTCATCGTTCTCGAAGGCATTCATCAACATGGCTGAAAACATGAGGCTGAACAGTGTTGGTGCCAGAACACATCCTTGCTTCACTCCATTGGTGACAGGAAAGGGTTCAGACAGTTCACCATTTTCCTGTACTCTTGCCTGCATGCCGTCATGAAATAGCCGCACTATTTGGACAAACTTTCGTGGACAGCCATATTTTGCCATAATCTTCCACAGTCCTTCTCTGCTGACTGTATCAAAAGCCTTGGTAAGGTCAATAAAAGTGGAGAACATTTCGCAATTCTGTTCCTGACATTTCTCTTGCAGCCGCCTTGCAGCGAAAATCATGTCAACAGTTCCACGTTCTTTTCTGAAGCCACATTGACTCTCAGGAAGAAGACCTTGATCGAGATGGGCTGTGAGGCGATTGAGAAGAATTCTGGCGTGTATCTTCCCTGCAATTGAAAGCAAGGAGATGCCTCGGTGGTTGTCACAGGATTGGCGGTTTCCTTTACGTTTGTAAAGGTGGACTACTGACGCGTCCTTAAAATCTTGTGGCATGGTCTCGTTCATCCATATGTTTGTGAAGACTTGGTGAAGCTGCTCTGTTAGGACCGGCCCACCTGCCTTGTATATCTCTGCTGGGATGAAGTCAGGACCAGGTGCCTTGCCGCTGGAGAGTTGCTGGATGGCTTTGTTTACTTCCACTATGGTTGGCAGGTCATCAAGTGTCTCATTGGTGGGAACTTTAGGAAGGCAGTTGATGGTTTCATCATCGAAGAAGGAAGTTGCATTTAAGATTTTGCTGAAATGCTCTGCCCAGCGTTGAAGGATTTCTTTCTTATCGGTGACCAATGTTCCACCATCTGCACTGAGGAGGGGAACTATGCCTGGTGATGAAGGACCATAGACCGCATTCAGTGAGTCGTAGAAGTTTTTCATATCATGTCTGTCAGCAAAGCCCTGAATTTCATCAGCTTTGCTGCTCAGCCAGGAGTCCCGCATGTGCCGAAGTTTCTGCTGCACTACTCTCTAAATGTTCTTGAAAGCATCTTTTTTGATGTTGACTTTGGGTCATTCAAATGTGCATTGAGAAGAAGATGTTTCTCGGCCAGCAATTGGTTGATGTCTTCGGAATTTTCATCAAACCTGTCTTTATGCTTTCGGGGGGCTGGACCCAGGATTTCCATAGCAGTGTTGTAAATTATGTCCTTTAGGGCTCTCCATTATGTTTCTGTATCCTGTTTAGCTTCAGCATTGGGCTTGAGGCGGTCTTCCAGCATATTTTCAAACCACTGCTGCATTTTCTTGCTGTTTAGGCGGGTGACATTTAGCTTTGTTTGCATTTTCGCCCCTTGAGGACGCCGTGGTGGCCTGATGTGGATATTCATTTTCGAGACAATGAGACGATGGTCTGTCCAACATTCGGCACCACACATGGATTTTGTCACTCGAACGTCTTGTCTTTCACTCCTCCTGACGATGACATAGTCAATGAGGTGCCAGTGTTTCGAGCGAGGGTGCATCCACGATGTCCTATTTCTCATGGGGAGACGGAAAATTGTGTTCGTAATCAGGAGATCATTTTCGGCACATGTCTGAAGGAGGCGGAGTCCATTGCTGTTACAATTTCCGACTCCATGCTTTCCAATAATGCCACTCCAAGAGGTGGTGTCCGTGCCTACTCTGGCATTGAAATCCCCAAGGAGTATAAGTTTGTCTCCTTTGGGAACAGATGTTAATACATTGTGCAGGTCCTCATAGAACTTGTTCTTGACATCATCTTCGTTGGTCATAGTTGGTGCGTAGACACTCACAATGGTTGCGTGATTCCTTCCATTCAGCAGAGGCAACTTCATGGTCATGAGCCTGTCGTTTATAGCCTTTGGAAATCCAGCTAATTTGCCGACCAGGGCCGACTTAATGGCAAATCCCACACCGGATTGGCGTCTTTCCTCGCTTTTCCTTCCACTCCAGAAAAATGTGTAGCCGGCACCTATTTCACAGATTTGGCCTTCTTCTGCAAGTCGTGTCTCGCTCAAGGCTGCAATGTCGATCATACCACGTGACGTTCAGTATAAAGACCTTCTTGAAGCCTCAGAGCATGTCACTTCTCCATCCTTGACATGCGAAATACTCAAAGACTTACTCTTTGGAAGATAATGTTAATGTTTCCACATGTATTCCCCGAAAGATATGTAGTTTCTTCTTCTTCTGCGTTCATCCAGAGTTATTATTTATTTTTTTTTGTGTGGTTGTGATTGCGTTGTGCCTGTTAATAACAGAGCTGCATTCTTTCGCCGTTAGGCCGACATATCCGACTTCTGCGGGAATTTGTTGATCGGGTTAACCTTGCCGGATATGTAGTTTATTATCTAAGGAGATAGTTTATTATCTACGGAGTTGATTCCCGAGTGCGTTCTGTGCTCTATTAACGTGTAGATGTTCACTTATTATGTTGTATACTCAGGTCTCAGCGTTTGCCACTCACTTCTGTGTTTGTTGCCTTTAATATGCCACTAGTAACTATGGCAATAACACCGCCGCCAATCTACAAAATACTCAATGACATGCAGATACATACACAGTTGCAACGAAAGAAACTAATTGTGAAGATTATCAAGGTGGGACGGATCCTGAAAAACTAATAAAATTCCACCAGTAACAGTTCATCCATCCATCCATCATGTGCCATGCCAATAAGCGTGGGTGGTAATGTTTTGCCATCTCACTCGATCACGAAAGTCGTGGATCAATTCCTTGTTCCTATCTCGACCATGCCACGTGGCTAAGCCATCAAGATATTTACTTCTCGACCTTCCCCTAGGTCTCTTCCCCTCGATCTTGCCAGTTGTTACAAAGTTTTCACTTCATTTATTCTCTACTCTTCCCAAAATTTTTGACTTGTACGTCTAATGGCTCTAACCAGGTACAATAGTCACAACGTTAAAGACAATACTTTCCTACCACAATATCAATCGACGAGACGCCTCAGCAGCGAGAGTTGTACAATTCCCAAGTTTTAGCGCTGTTCACAGTATCAAAAAGTATGGCACACAAAGACCAACCGCCACAGAAAGATTGCATTGTGCAGATACGTTTCAGAGGAGCGGCTGGCCGAGTGGCTAGAATGCCGGTTTCTCCTTCGGGAGACCCGTGTTCGAATCCTCGGTAAGGTGTGTGTTTTATTATTTTTCTGTCGGAGGAAAGCAGAAAACTCTTAACCTGCATAGTTCGCGGCGACTGCACTAGCCAGGCGGCCTTAATTCCTCAGGCTCAAGATCCCCCCCCCCCCCGCCCACCCCTGCCATACACGGAAAAATACTATTTAGGTAGTAAATGACAGTTGACTCTTCGGATGAGCATCTTGTTAATGAGTGCCCGCTTGTAGGAAAAGACGCTGACCTGAAAAAAGCCCAACGCAAATAGAAGACACATTAAATTGCATAAGAAAGCACGGAACCAGAATTGAGATACACACATGATTTATTGATTGATTGATTTAGGAACCGACATCACAGCATTCGGGGCATTCCCATAAGTGCTCCATCCCCATCCTCAGCAGCCAGCGAAGAGTTCCAACACTAATAGTACCAGTAGCAATCTGTGAGATACACACATCACGGAGGTTCCGTTAGATTTGGTTTTTCAAGACCTACCTATCTGTGGTGATCGCATTAATAAATAAACAATTTGAAAATCACGATCAGAATATCTAAATAGGCTGTCTGTAAGTTCAACAGTGCACTGACGCATTATAGGTCGCCATTACAGATAATCTACCTCACAAAGAAGCGCGAGGCTGTTAACAGGCTATCACATGCGGAAACGAAACAACTTCAAGGCCAGCTAACACAGCTTACGTAGTAAATGAATGATTTATCTTTAGGGAGACCATCCTCCAGCAAAGCCCAATCACCCTGTTTGAAATGAGCAGGCCACGCACATACTCGATAGAAATAAAGGCTCGACACACCCGTAACACAAGGTAGAGGGGTGAGAATAGTATAGGAACATAAAGAAATAGGGATGATCAATAACCAGATGAGAACAATAGAGGTAATACAAACAGAAGACAGCAGCCAACGAAAAGAGAAAAATATAAAAAAAATCGCTGGTAGTAATAAACAAGGCTAAAAATCACTTTCGAGGCCAATAAAATTGCTCTATGAACACATTGAGAAGTAATAACGAGCCTCCGCTAGAGACAAGAGAAAGCAATTACACGATACATTAGACGACAGATGGATATATGATGACACACCAAGGCTCGAATCTATCACCTCCAAATGACCCCACCTCTTCGCTCAGGTAACACATGTTATTTGAAAGCCCACCAACCTATATATTGATAGCAGCATCAAACAATTCAGGGCCGACTGTAATGAGTCTCCAAAACCAACTGTCCTGCGTTGTTGCCTTTCTTTTATACATGTGCTTTTCTCACGGCCTCTTGATGTTGCCTCCCTACATCTAACGATGTCTTCCCTCATGTAACGTTGTCTTCCCAAATGTAGCGATGTTTTCATATAAATAAAAAAAGAAAAATATTGCATCGACCGGGAATCGAACCCGGGTCACCCGCGTGGCAGGCGAGTATTCTACCACTAGACCACCGATGCTGACAGTTCGGATTCGTTGTAATTGCTTTATAATACAACATGTCTGCTACCACATTAACTATTTTAAAGTCATAACTGTGACACACTACTACTTCACATTTTCCGTCATCTATTTTAGTTTAGTCCAAACTTACATTTTAAAATTGTATGTGCTACAGAATATGTTAACATAATTAAACATCGTGGACCAAGATATGGTTTCTATCAAGTAATGTCAACACTCAACTGCAGGTCATCTAAAGTTATCTGGCTTATCTTATAGTATAATGCCACATACGCCGACATCTGACCTATAAAACTTTATCTGCCCTGTATCACTGTCAGAAAGTATAGTATCGGACTTGTTCCCAAACCTTAAGTAAGGTCTATTGCAGTGTTTCCCAACGTGGGGCCCACGCCCCACAGGGGGGCAATTCGACTGTTAAGGGGGGCAATTCGAAAATGGAAGAAATCGGCTGAATATAACAAAACGGGGAGACTTGACACTGAAGTTAACTAAATTGGAACCTGACATAAGATCTCTTTGCAGCAAGCATCAAGCGCAAGGATCTCACTAAATTTAAATAATAAATAATTACTAATAATTAAAATAATATAGAAAAATCTTTCATTAAAATTATTTTGTACTTGAATTTCAGTTCTCCATTATATGTTTTGAAAATTTACTTACTGTGTTTGCTCAATAATTACCTAGTGATTTCTTCCTAAAACCTATCATTCAAGTTTCTTTAGTGAACATTTCAATTTTTGAGTATTAAAAATAATGTATATGTTGAGGGGGGGGGGCGTGGGGCAGGGGAGGGGGGCAATATGAATTTTAGAAAGGCTTAAGTGGGGCATGGCACAAAAAAGGTTGGGAAACACTGGTCTATTGTGTAAATGGTTCTAGCTCCATATTTGAATAGACCAATCGACGCTCGATAGAAGACGTGATTAATTTACACATTTACGTATAGAGCGCGATTGATTGATTGATTGATTGATTGATTGTTTAGGAACCAACATCACAGCATTCGGGGCATTCCCATATGCACTCCGTCCCCATCCTCAGAAGCCAGCGAACAGTTCCAACCCCAATAGTACCAGTAGCAATCTGAGTATATGTGCGTCTCGCCTTTCCTCTAGGCGTCGAGCATCGGCCAGATCCCCTCGTCACTCCACGCTGTCGCATTCTATAGAGCACGATACGATTCTATAATGTAGATTGTGAGTAACACGAATGAAAAGATCATAGAATATGTTCATGATGTATGCTATCGTAAAGTATAAAGAATTTGCTGCGCAGAAACACAGATCAAACGAAATCGTTCTCCAATACCTAGGGGCAAGATTATAGCTATCAAACGGTTGCACATCTAAACTTCTTCTTCTGTTTCTCATTTTCTTCTTCTTCTGTTTCTCATTTTCTTCTTCTTCTTCTTCTTCTTCTTCTTCTTCTTCTTCTTCTTCTTCTTCTTCTTCTTCTTCTTCTTCTTCTTCTTCTTCTTCTTCTTCTTCTTCTTCTTCTTCTTCTTCTTCTTCTTCTTCTTCTTCTTCTTCTTCTTCTTCATCTCCTCCTCCTCCTCCTCCTCCTCGTCCTCCTGCTGCTGCTGCTGCTGCTGCTGATTGTTCTGCTGCTGCTTATTCTGCTGTTTTCTACTTCTTCTTGTTCTGTTACCGCCCAAGCAGTTATCAATGTTAGCACCGAGTTAGGAATAGTCTTCAGGACAAAGTCATTGTGTGGACTCTATATAGGGGATTCTCTTCGTATCCTCTGCTGTTCTTCGCATCCATCATTTGCAGAGCCTGCCTCTTGCTCTGCTTCTGCTAATTCCATATATCCATATGTTTTGTGATATTAATCTCTGGGGCCAATCTTCAGGATATTTAATTATTGGAAATCCTCGAGGCCAATAAAATTGCTCTATTAACACACTGAGAAGTAATAACTAGCTTCCGCTAGAGACAAGAGAAAGCAAGTACACGATACATTAGACGACAGATGGAAATATGATGACGCACCAAGGCTCGAATCTATCACCTCCAAATGACCCCACCTCTTCGCTCAGGTAACACATGTTATTTGAAAGCCCACCAACCCATATTCTGTTATAATTGATAGCAGCATCAAACAATTCAGGGCCAACTGTCCTGCGTTGTTGCCTTTCTTTTATACATGTGCTTTTCTCTCGGCCTCTTGATGTTGCCTCCCTACATCTAACGATGTCTTCCCCTCATGTAACGTTGTCTTCCCAAATGTAGCGCTGTTTTCATATAAATAAAAAAAGAAAAATATTGCATCGACCGGGAATCGAACCCGGGTCACCCGCGTGGCAGGCGAGTATTCTACCACTAGACCACCGCGCTATCTTCTGAAGACCCGCGTGGCAGGCGAGTATTCTACCACTAGACCACCGCGCTATCGCCTGAAGAAGACAGTTCTGATTCGTTGTAATTGCTTTATAATACAATATGTCTGCTACCACATTAACTATTTTAAAGTCATAACTGTGACACACTACTACTTCACATTTTCCGTCATCTATATTAGTTTAGTCCAAACTTACATTTTAAAATTTTATGTAACTTACATTTTAAAATTTTATGTGCTACAGAATATGTTAACATAATTAAACATCGTGGACCAAGATATGGTTTCTATCAAGTAATGTCAACACACAACTGCAGGTCATCTAAAGTTATCTGGCTTATCTTATAGTATAATGCCACATACGCCGGCATCTGACCTATAAAACTATATCTGCCCTGTATCACTGTCAGAAAGTATAGTATCGGACCTGTTCCCAACCTTAAGTAAGGTCTATTGTGTAAATGGTTCTAGCTCCATATTTGAATAGACCAATCGAATCTCGATAGAAGACGTGATTAATTTACACATTTACGTATAGAGCGCGATTGATTGATTGATTGATTTAGGAACCAACATCACAGCATTCGGGGCATTCCCATATGCACTCCGTCCCCATCCTCAGAAGCCAGCGAACAGTTCCAACCCCAATAGTACCAGTAGCAATCTGAGTATATGTGCGTCTCGCCTTTCCTCTAGGCGTCGAGCATCGGCCAGATCCCCTCGTCACTCCACGCTGTCGCATTCTATAGAGCACGATACGATTCTATAATGTAGATTGTGAGTAACACGAATGAAAATATCATAGAATATGTTCATGATGTATGCTATCGTAAAGTATAAAGAATTTGCTGCGCAGAAACACAGATTAAACGAAATCGTTCTCCAATACCTAGGGGCAAGATTATAGCTATCAAACGGTTGCACATCTAAACTTCTTCTTCTTCTTCTTCTTCTTCTTCTTCTTCTTCTTCTTCTTCTTCTTCTTCTTCTTCTTCTTCTTCTTCTTCTTCTTCTTCTTCTTCTTCTTCTTCTTCTTCTTCTTCTTCTTCTTCTTCTGCATCTCCTCCTCCTCCTCCTCGTCCTGCTGCTGCTGCTGCTGATTGTTCTGCTGCTGCTTATTCTGCTGCTGATTCTTATTCTGCTGTTTTCTACTTCTTCTTGTTCTGTTACCGTCCAAGCAGTTATCAATGTTAGCACCGAGTTAGGAATAGCCTTCAGGACAAAGTCATTGTGTGGACTCTATATAGGATTCTCTTCGTATTCTCTGCTGTTCTTCAATTCCATCATTTGCAGAGCCTGCCTCTTGCTCTGCTTCTGCTACATCCATATATCCATATGTTTTGTGATATTAATCTCTGGGGCCAATCTTCAGGATATTTAATTATTGGAAATCCTCGAGGCCAATAAAATTGCTCTATGAACACATTGAGAAGTAATAACGAGCCTCCGCTAGAGACAAGAGAAAGCAATTACACGATACATTAGACGACAGATGGATATATGATGACATACCAAGGCTCGAATCTATCACCTCCAAATGACCCCACCTCTTCGCTCAGGTAACACATGTTATTTGAAAGCCCACCAACCTATATTCTGTTATAATTGATAGCAGCATCAAACAATTCAGGGCCGACTGTAATGAGTCTCCAAAACCAACTGTCCTGCGTTGTTGCCTTTCTTTTATGCATGTGCTTTTCTCTCGGCCTCTTGATGTTGCCTCCCTACATCTAACGATGTCTTCCCTCATGTAACGTTGTCTTCCCAAATGTAGCGCTGTTTTCATATAAATAAAAAAAGAAAAATATTGCATCGACCGGGAATCGAACCCGGGTCACCCGCGTGGCAGGCGAGTATTCTACCTCTAGACCACCGATGCTGACAGTTTGGATTCGTTGTAATTGCTTTATAATACAACATGTCTGCTACCACATTAACTATTTTAAAGACATAACTGTGACACACTACTACTTCACATTTTCCGTCATCTATTTTAGTTTAGTCCAAACTTACATTTTAAAATTGTATGTACTACAGAATATGTTAACATAATTAAACATCGTGGACCAAGATATGGTTTCTATGAAGTAATGTCAACACTCAACTGCAGGTCATCTAAAGTTATCTGGCTTATCTTATAGTATAATGCCACATACGCCGACATCTGACCTATAAAACTATATCTGCCCTGTATCACTGTCAGAAAGTATAGTATCGGACCTGTTCCCAAACCTTAAGTAAGGTCTATTGTGTAAATGGTTCTAGCTCCATATTTGAATAGACCAATCGACGCTCGATAGAAGACGTGATTAATTTACACATTTACGTATAGAGCGCGATTGATTGATTGATTGATTTAGGAACCAACATCACAGCATTCGGGGCATTCCCATATGCACTCCGTCCCCATCCTCAGAAGCCAGCGAACAGTTCCAGCCCCAATAGTACCAGTAGCAATCTGAGTATATGTGCGTCTCGTCTTTCCTCTAGGCGTCGAGCATCGGCCAGATCCCCTCGTCACTCCACGCTGTCGCATTCTATAGAGCACGATACGATTCTATAATGTAGATTGTGAGTAACACGAATGAAAAGATCATAGAATATGTTCATGATGTATGCTATCGTAAAATATAAAGGATTGGCTGCGCAGAAACACAGATCAAACGAAATCGTTCTCCAATACCTAGGGGCAAGATTATAGCTATCAAACGGTTGCACATCTAAACTTCTTCTTCTGTTTCTCATTTTCTTCTTCTTCTGTTTCTCATTTCTTCTTCTTCTTCTTCTTCTTCTTCTTCTTCTTCTTCTTCTTCTTCTTCTTCTTCTTCTTCTTCTTCTTCTTCTTCTTCTTCTTCTTCTTCTTCTTCTTCTTCTTCTTCTTCTTCTTCTTCTTCTTCTTCTTCTTCTTCATCTCCTCCTCCTCCTCCTCCTCGTCCTCCTGCTGCTGCTGCTGCTGCTGCTGATTGTTCTGCTGCTGCTTATTCTGCTGTTTTCTACTTCTTCTTGTTCTGTTACCGCCCAAGCAGTTATCAATGTTAGCACCGAGTTAGGAATAGTCTTCAGGACAAAGTCATTGTGTGGACTCTATATAGGGGATTCTCTTCGTATCCTCTGCTGTTCTTCACATCCATCATTTGCAGAGCCTGCCTCTTGCTCTGCTTCTGCTACATCCATATATCCATATGTTTTGTGATATTAATCTCTGGGGCCAATCTTCAGGATATTTAATTATTGGAAATCCTCGAGGCCAATAAAATTGCTCTATGAACACATTGAGAAGTAATAACGAGCCTCCGCTAGAGACAAGAGAAAGCAATTACACGATACATTAGACGACAGATGGATATATGATGACACACCAAGGCTCGAATCTATCACCTCCAAATGACCCCACCTCTTCGCTCAGGTAACACATGTTATTTGAAAGCCCACCAACCCATATTCTGTTATAATTGATAGCAGCATCAAACAATTCAGGGCCAACTGTCCTGCGTTGTTGCCTTTCTTTTATACATGTGCTTTTCTCTCGGCCTCTTGATGTTGCCTCCCTACATCTAACGATGTCTTCCCCTCATGTAACGTTGTCTTCCCAAATGTAGCGCTGTTTTCATATAAATAAAAAAAGAAAAATATTGCATCGACCGGGAATCGAACCCGGGTCACCCGCGTGGCAGGCGAGTATTCTACCACTAGACCACCGCGCTATCTTCTGAAGACCCGCGTGGCAGGCGAGTATTCTACCACTAGACCACCGCGCTATCTTCTGAAGAAGACAGTTCTGATTCGTTGTAATTGCTTTATAATACAATATGTCTGCTACCACATTAACTATTTTAAAGTCATAACTGTGACACACTACTACTTCACATTTTCCGTCATCTATATTAGTTTAGTCCAAACTTACATTTTAAAATTTTATGTAACTTACATTTTAAAATTTTATGTGCTACAGAATATGTTAACATAATTAAACATCGTGGACCAAGATATGGTTTCTATCAAGTAATGTCAACACACAACTGCAGGTCATCTAAAGTTATCTGGCTTATCTTATAGTATAATGCCACATACGCCGACATCTGACCTATAAAACTATATCTGCCCTGTATCACTGTCAGAAAGTATAGTATCGGACCTGTTCCCAAACCTTAAGTAAGGTCTATTGTGTAAATGGTTCTAGCTCCATATTTGAATAGACCAATCGAATCTCGATAGAAGACGTGATTAATTTACACATTTACGTATAGAGCGCGATTGATTGATTGATTGATTTAGGAACCAACATCACAGCATTCGGGGCATTCCCATATGCACTCCGTCCCCATCCTCAGAAGCCAGCGAACAGTTCCAACCCCAATAGTACCAGTAGCAATCTGAGTATATGTGCGTCTCGCCTTTCCTCTAGGCGTCGAGCATCGGCCAGATCCCCTCGTCACTCCACGCTGTCGCATTCTATAGAGCACGATACGATTCTATAATGTAGATTGTGAGTAACACGAATGAAAATATCATAGAATATGTTCATGATGTATGCTATCGTAAAGTATAAAGAATTTGCTGCGCAGAAACACAGATTAAACGAAATCGTTCTCCAATACCTAGGGGCAAGATTATAGCTATCAAACGGTTGCACATCTAAACTTCTTCTTCTTCTTCTTCTTCTTCTTCTTCTTCTTCTTCTTCTTCTTCTTCTTCTTCTTCTTCTTCTTCTTCTTCTTCTTCTTCTTCTTCTTCTTCTTCTTCTTCTTCTGCATCTCCTCCTCCTCCTCCTCCTCCTCCTCGTCCTGCTGCTGCTGCTGCTGATTGTTCTGCTGCTGCTTATTCTGCTGCTGCTGCTTATTCTGCTGTTTTCTACTTCTTCTTGTTCTGTTACCGCCCAAACAGTTATCAATGTTAGCACCGAGTTAGGAATAGCCTTCAGGACAAAGTCATTGTGTGGACTCTATATAGGATTCTCTTCGTATCGTCTGCTGTTCTTCGCATCCATCATTTGCAGAGCCTGCCTCTTGCTCTATCCTATCCTATCCAATTTGGAAAAAAAAAAAACTTTCCACCTTGATTCAACCAGCCCGTGCGGCATCGGTTATGATAGCGGTGGTTCATGGTGCGTGGATTATTAATTTCTCTGCGTGCCAGTAAAAGTTGGCTTATCTTATGTCTGTGACGTCGGCATAGGGGAGTCGTTGGCCGGCAAGTGTTCCTTTTGTGTCTTTTTAGGCAGTTTCTTCTGTCAGTGTTGGCTTCTGGCTCGCCTGTTGTGCTGGGGTGCTGTCATTATACTGGCTCCTTGTACGGTTATTGGTAGTCTTCGTCTGATGGGGTGTCCCATTCGATTTCTCGTTGTTCTCTCGTTTTCTGTGTGGTGCGCTTCTTTTCCATTTGATATTCTCTGTACCCTCTGGGGCTGCTTTTAGGCACCGTTATGTCTTTTATCAGCTGTCTTTTCTTCCGATTTGGGGCAGCTTGCCACTCCGCATTGTATACGCCCCAGGCGTTTTTCGGTTTGTTGGTGTTTTCCTCCTCACTTTCTTGTTGAGTCTGGTTGGTTTCTGGTTTCTCCTGGTCCTTTTTGGGCATCACGGCAGGGCTGATGTCAATAGTTTGCTGTTTTTGAATGACCAAGGTGTTGTCTTCCTCTCGCATCTTCTTTTCTCCTTTCTTGTGGATTGATGTCATAAGTTTCTCGATGTTTTTCTGTTGAGTTTCATCTTGCGGTATCTCTGCGTTCTTTTCTTTGGGTTCATCTGGCTTGTTTTTGGATAGTTCCATTTCAGCTTTTTGCAGTTGTCTCTCCGCCTTGATGTCTCGTAGAATTTCTTCGTTTTTCTTGGTCGCCTGGATCATGTTCTCCACCTCTTGTGTTATGTTTCGCTTGATTTCTTTTAGTTCAGCGAGCAGCTTTTCACTGTCGCTGTTCAGTGCCGGTGTTTGAAGTATCTTGATTTGTCTTTTTAATTCGTCAATCTGGCTTTGCAACATTGATGTTTTCCGCTTGCGAGATGCGTGGTGCTGTCTCGCACTTCCGTATTGCCTCTTTGAATGGTGTTTTCGTCGTTATGGCGATCTTTAAGACATCTCTATGTCTATGGAGGTACGGACAGCCCAGGTACCTCGCTCCATGATTGCCCATGCAGTTGGTGCATTTCCTCTTGTTGTTGGGTGCTCTGAAGTCGGTGTCCTGTTTTGCCAGCGGACACTCCCTGAATGCGTGGTGATCGGCACAGTAGCGGCAGATTTCAGTCTTGCTGCGGCAGATTGTTCGACTGTGGCCGGCCCTCTGGCATCTTGAGCATTGGTTGATTCTTGGTATAAACCATTCAGGCTGTTGAGTTATGTTGTTGATTGACACCTGGTGTGGAATCTCGTTGCCCTCAGTCGTCACCACCGCCAGTGTGGTTGGTATCTTTGAGTATGTCAAGATCCGCTGTGCCTTCAGAATTCTGATGTGAATGTTTTCCTCCTGTAGCTATTTTAGGACAGCTCCACTTGAACACGTTTTATAACCCATCTGGCTGTCTTGAGATCGGTTTTACCGGCTCTGGTGTCTTTCTCCTCCTTCTTCTCAGCTGTCTTGGCTCTTGTCTGTGGTGGGCTGACATCCGTCTTTCTCGTGGAAGCATCACTTGATTTGGCTGTAGCTAAATGGTCTTTACTGCAGCTAGCAGGTAGGTTCCCCACATTCGTCCCCTGTGCAGGCTTGGCGGCTCCAACGCTGCCCATCTTGTGAGGCTGCTGTTTCTTTGAGTTTGCGTTGCGAACCATTTTCCTCCCCCGTATCAGGTTTCTTGATGAATTAGGGCGACTTCTCTTGAAAGCGCTAAAAAGTGCTGTCGAGATCGAGAATCGAATGACTTGCTCTGCTTCTGCTACATCCATATATCCATATGTTTTGTGATATTAATCTCTGGGGCCAATCTTCAGGATATTTAATTATTGGAAATCCTCGAGGCCAATAAAATTGCTCTATGAACACATTGAGAAGTAATAACGAGCCTCCGCTAGAGACAAGAGAAAGCAATTACACGATACATTAGACGACAGATGGATATATGATGACACACCAAGGCTCGAATCTATCACCTCCAAATGACCCCACCTCTTCGCTCAGGTAACACATGTTATTTGAAAGCACATCTACCTATATTCTGTTACATATGATAGCATCATCAAACAATTCAGGGCCGACTGTAATGAGTCTCCAAAACCGACTGTCCTGCGTCGTTGCCTTTATTTTATACATGTGTTTTTCTCTCGGCCTCTTGATGTTGCCTCCCTAACCATGTCTTCCCACATGTAACGTTGTCTTCCCAAATGTAGCGCTGTCTTCATAATTGTAGCGTCGTCTCTCCCCCCCCCCCCCCCACGTAGCGTTGTCGTCCCAGTTATAACGTTGTCTTCTCACACGTTCCGTTGTATTATCACATTTAGCGTTGCCTTCCACATGCAATGTTGTCTTCCCATATGTAGCGTTATCTTCCCACATGAAACGTTGTCTTCCTACATGCAGCGTTTTCTTTTCACATATAACGTTGTCTTCCAACATGTAGCTTTGTCTTCCAACAAATAACTGTGTCTTCCTTTTACAAACTATTTACTTACGTTCCCTTGTTTACTATAATTGTGTGACTGTGATATAACTTAGCATTGTTTACTTACTTTCCTTTTTTACCTTAAGTGTGTGACGTTGTTCTAATTTAGCAATGTTTACACTTTCCTTATTTTTATTGTAATTGTGTGACTTTGATCTAGACATGTAATGCGTCTTTCAGTCCCAGTTTTGGTAATGCTTCACATGTTGGTTTCATCTCCTCCCATGTCGTTCTCCCTATTGTCTATAAAATAACCACATATCAAACGCTTCTATATTATCCGGACTTTGCTCATCATTGTCCATGTTTCTCCACTATACAATATTGAACAGTAATTCAATAATCGATAACTTCATTCGCAGCTTCCCAGTATAGATAGGTGACATGTTTCACGTTACTGTATGTTGGATTTGGCATACAGCAAAAGTAAGGACGGAAGCAACGGTAGTGTAGTGGCTGCAAGGCAGCTGCAAGAGAAATGTCAGGAACAGAACTGCGAAATGTTCTCCACTTTCATTGTCCTTACCAAGGCTTTTGATACAGTCAGCAGAGAAGGACTGTGGAAGATTATGGCAAAATATGGCTGTCCACGAAAGTTTGTCCAAATAGTGCGGCTATTTCATGACGGTATGCAGGCAAGAGTACAGGAAAATGGTGAACTGTCTGAACCCTTTCCTGTCACCAATGGAGTGAAGCAAGGATGTGTCCTGGCACCAACACTGTTCAGCCTCATGTTTTCAGCCATGTTGATGAATGCCTTCGAGAACGACGACATTGGAATAGACATCAACTACCGTATGGATGGAAAGTTATTCAATCTCAGAAGGCTGAAAGCTAAAACCAAAATTAACAGCGACACCGTCAGAGAGCTCCTGTTTGCTGATGATTGCGCTCTATACGCCAACTCAGAGGCGGACATGTAACATAATGTTTCAGCTTTCTCAGATGCCTGTGCCAACTTTGGGCTCAATATCAACTTGGAGAAGACTGTAGTTATGTACAGCCAGCTCCAGGAAGTAATCACACTGTGGCCAGACCTATCAAAGTTAATTGATCATAACTAAGTGTTGTGGACAAATTCCCTATCTTGGGACAGCACCGGTCACAAAGCTGCCACAATTGGATGACGAGTGAATGCAAGAATCTCCAGGCCCAGTGTCGGCCTTTGGCGACTGGACAAAATGTATGTGGCAGAACTTGAATAAAGCCTGCAAACCACGCTAAAGTCCACAAAGCAGTTGTATCATCCCACACTGCTATATGCCTGTGAAACCTGGACTGTTATCACGCACGCTAGGAAATTAAACCACTTCCCACAGTCTCCTCAGGAAGCTATTGAAGATTAAATGGCAAGACAATTCCGACACGGAAGTTCCGAGAAAGGGCATCCATGCCGCCGTTCATCCATACTATACTGATGAAGAATCAGATTCTCTGGGCTGTCCTTGACTGAGCATGCCATCTCACAGAACTCCCGAACGAATTTTTAACAGTGGGGGGGAGGGGCGGCGAACTGCGTGTGGCCAACGCTCCCAAGGTGGCCAGAGGAACCGTTTTTAAAGACACTCTGAAATTTCATCTGAATCTTTTGGAATTTCATCATTGACACCTGGGAGGCCTGCAGCAGAGACCGAAATTCGTGGCGTGCATCATTACGCAAGGGTGCTGTCACGTGTGAGGCAACCAGGACTGCAAGAGCTGTGAAGAAAGGCAGGACAGAAAAACCACTGCAGGAAATCTTCCTCCAGAGACGTCAAGCATTCTTTGCCCACATTGTCAAAGAACATTTCGAGCCAAAATAGGCCTTATCAGCCATCTTAGAACCCACGGCTCCATACCTTCAACCCCACTGGATGAAATGAATGGTCATCATCATTCTTGATGGACAAACAACAACAGTCTTGGTGGTCTAGGGTTAGATCCCCATGGGGGAGGTTCGAATTGTTAAACTTGGCCTGGGTCTCCAGGTCGAAACAGTCTAAACATTTTACCTCGAAATGTTTTGGAATGCAAAGATGGCCGATATGATATTGAACACATCACGCTTCAAGTGCCGATACTTCTATACAAATATGGGGCTAGCCCCATATGCCCAATACGATTCTACGCGTGGAGAAAGGTCCTTTACTTATTTTATTTCTAAAAATTAATTGTGTGACTGTTCTAATATAGTAGTGTTATCTTACTTTCAAATGTGTTACATTAATTGTGTGACTTTGTTATAATGTGGTAATGGTATCTTACTTTCCAATGTTACCTTAATTGTGTGATTTAGTTCTAATAGTCTAATGTAGCGCTATTATCTTACTTTTAAATGTGTTATCGTCATTGTATGAGTTTATTCTTATGTTATCTTACTTTCCATTTGTTGCCTTAATTGTGTGAATTTGTTCTAATATAGTAATGTTACCTTACTTTTCTATTTGTTTACCTCAATTGTGTGACTTTTTTCAAATGTAGTAATGTCACTTGCCAATGTGTTGCCTTAATTTTGTGACTTTGATCTAATATATTAATGTTTCCCTCACTTAACACTTAACTATAATTGTCAACTTCGCAGTTTACAGATGTGAAGCTGTTTGTATTTGTCGAATGTCTTGACAAATAGCAAAAGCTGGACATTGCTAACACCTTCGTGAATAAGTAGCCGCAACTACCATATTATTCACACAATTAGTTGTTAGCCTTGTCTGCGGCCATTATTCAAGCGTGTTATTTATTTGGAATTATTTAATACCAGACGTTACCACACATGTCATTTGATGTTATGGTAATTAACATAAATAATCATCCGTCACCGACTTCAAAACGTTGTTTTTCAACTGCGTTAGCAGGCAATTTCTGCCACATGTGTGAATGTACAACTTTGTAGTTAATTTATACCGTGAACATTAAAAGCAGTCGATAATAATTGCCATAATTTCAACTGTGATTAACTGCAGGAAAGCGCCCAGAAAAGAATAATTAAATCAGAGGAATATGAGATATTTCAATAGGTTTTTAAGGAGCATGAACATAATTAAATGTACATGTAGCCACACGCTGCCACCATTATAACATTAGAAAATAATTAACTGATTATTCACCACACAATATCAACATTCCTACATTGCAAAGTAATCGGAAGTCGTTTAAACTGCCTATGCGGTGATCGCGGGGTAGTGGATTCAAGCCAGACACTGGTCAGTTGGACTTAAAAGTTGATTTTTCTCTTTGACTTCGGGACCTAAAGTACAAGTACCTCAGAAGTCTGAGCAGGCTCGCGTGATGGAGAAGGGAGACTTGTAATAGCGAAAGCTAACGCACACGCAAATATCAGTCCACTACACTCCCTATTAATAGCGATTACTATTATTAGTAGCAAATGTGTTGATTACGCTTGAGTTCAAAGCGAGCAGATGGAAAACAAACATACCACAACACGTCAACATTCCGACATGAGACAAGAATTTATAGAACATCTAGGACCATTAATAAATGTCATATACTGTTACAGGAGTCTCTGTGGCGAAGTGGTCAAGACGTTTGACTCGTGCTCCGAAGGTTGTGGGTTCGATTCCGGGCCGCGCCTTTCGGTTTACGAGTTAAATGTTTCGGAGACTCCTGTGGGTCGTCGCTAAAAGCTACGGAGTTCGTGCTTTGTGAGACGCTTTCCGTGCTGCTGAAAGAGACTGAGCCATATGGGATAAAACCCGGTGCAATGAAGTCGACCCTTTCGACTTTTAATCGACTTTTTTTTAAATATACTGTTATGTGATTCAGTTCGAATAGTAAATGCAGAAATATTACATGCGATTCATAGAAGACAACGAAAGAAGCAGAAATACGTATACACACTTGATATCAACAACACGTTTGACACTATACTGCAGAATTTGAACCCTGGACTATGCATCTCGCAGACTTGGAGTTGAAGTACACGTGTTCATGACACATGATGATGATAATTTTCACTGCACGTGATCTGTAATATGATTTCCTTTTCCTGTCTCTTAAATGTGTCATATATATCCCCAAACATATACTATTAGACATGTGGTTATCAACCTTTTTTTGGCCCGTGCACCCCTTCAACATATGTTCAGAATGTCATTCCCCCTCCCCCTTTTTCGTATTTCCTCCCTATAACCCCCTCCCCCCTCGTCCACCACGCCCCTACATAGTATACGTAGAAATGGAAGCTAAGTTTAATCAAACATGCTAGAACAAGTCTACACGTCTACATAAAACGTGATTTGCGGATCTACTTACATTATAAAACGAATTTCAGAAAAGCGAGAAGTACAGAAGGAGGGAAAATAATATCAATTAATTGGTGCTTGTATTAATTAATTAATTAATTATTAATTAATTCTTAATTCTTCCCTGGAAACCTTAAAATTCCCACCAAAGGGGGCGGGGATTCCCCATCGTTTGAGAACCACTGTATTAGACGATACAATGTAACTGATAAATCGGTCACATAAAAGCTACTAATGAAGAATCACCTTAGCTGGGGTGGTCACTTGACTCGCATACCAGATCACAGTCTCTTTAAACACATTTTTTTATACGGCGAGCTGCGTTGTGGTAAACGCTCCCAAGGCGGCCAGATAAAGCGCTTTAAAGACACTGAAGATCTCACTAAAAGTTTTGGAATTCATCACGACACTTGGGAGACTGCTGCCAAAGACCGAAATTCGTGGCGTACATCATTACGCAAGGGTGTAGTCGCTCGTGAAGCAAACAGGACTGCAAGAGCTATGAATAAAAAGATGGAAAACCCACTGCAGGAGATGCTCCTCGCGGAACGTCTAGCATTCTTTGCCCACATTGAGAAAAAAACATTTCCGAGCCAAAATAGGTCTTACCATCTTAGAACTTATGGCTGCAAACTTTCAACCCCACTGGATGAAGTGAATGGTCATCATCATTCTTGATAGACAAACACCAGTTGTGCCCCATTAGAATTACAATAGTGATCCAGAACTGGCTTGCGGTTATTTCATTTCAAATAGAGAATCAAATACTCGGTTCAGTGAAAAACGATGTTGACTATTTTGCTGTATTGACACAATTATTGATCTTCCGAGTAATCTTGGGAGAAGTAATCTTTGATTACGCTTCTGAGGATTATATGCTAAACACTTATTGTTTGAGAAACTATTAATACCGTGGTGAAGAAAGTTGAATTATGTTATCTATAGCACCTTTGATACTAAGTCACTAAGTAAAAGTTCCTTTACCACATCTTAAGGCGTATGCAGTAGATTGTGTTAGAATAAAATTCAGCAGCAGAAAAAGAAGAAGGGTGTGGAGGAGGATGAGAAGGGGAAGATAAAGGCGAGAAGGAAGAAAAAGGCGGACGAACGAAGACGAAGACGTTTTTAGTTCACTCAGCGGTCCATAGAGTTTATATTCCACTGTTGTCTCTCTAGGCCAGAAGGTTCGCCTGGATATGTTGTAGTTTGGGCAGTCTTGGAGTATGTGCTCTACTGTATGCGGCGCCAAACCACATGCGCACATGGCTTAATCACCAATCTTGAATTTTGTATACATGTGGTTGCGTAATCTGTTGTGCCCTGTTCTAAGGCGCAGAATAATGACTTGTTTTGGTCTGTGCATAACGTGGTAGTCGTCTTGAGCAAGTTTTGGTGGCCTTCTGACTGATTTGATCATTCTTTTATGTTGGTGGTATGTAATGGGCATATCAGGCTGTTCTTCTTTTGCTCCTTCCTTAGCCAATTGATCAGCTCTGTCGTTTCCGGGTACTCCACAGTGGAATGGTATCCACTGCATGGTGACCTTATGCTGACTGCTAAGTTCAGAATGTAGTGTCCTAAGTACTGGCAAATTCCCAGACAGGAGCGCCTTGACTACTGATTTTGCATGTTTCAACAGCACCAAAGGCTGTGTACCATGGTTGATATTTAGTAATTTCTCTGTTGCAATCTCGATTGCCTCAATTTCAGCATCATAGTTATGGCTGTACTTTCCTGTTGGAGCTCTGGCCGTGTCCCTAGTATTATTTGGGTATTCTATGTACACTCCCGCTCCTCCATTTCGGACAGCATTTTGTGCTGACCCATATGTGTAGACTCGGATCCAGTGGTCCTGTGGGTATTCGTCATCAAGGAAGCTGAGAGTGGCTGTTCTGCTCTGTACACTGTTCTGTTCTTCCTTGTCAAATATTCCTCGCACTTTAGTCTGGATTTGTAGTGATAGTCTATTTGCATCTTTCCATGGAGTTCGCTCTGGAATAGTCGTCAGGAGGATACAAACTGTGGGCAGGTTGGTGGTTTATCTGCAGAGTCGTTGCGCCTGGTGGATAAAACTACTTCTTTTCAATCGCCCCGTAGCTAAGCTTTCAAATCGGTTCTTCATAAGGTGGCCTTGCAAGCTGAAGAACTTTTCTGCTTGTATTAGTGTTTTCGTATCTCTGCGCTCTCTCAGTGCTTGTATCATCCCCATTTTCTCCATTGCTACTATAGGGGTTGATCTCATCCCTCCTGTGGTGACTCTAAGAGCTTGATTCTGCACCCTGTCCAGCTCTTGTAGTGTGGTTTTTGATGCTGAACACCACGCAGTTGACCCGTATTCCAGGTGTGGCTGTATGCTCTGTTGATAAACTTTGCTAAGTATTTTCCCACTGGATCCCCATGTGGTTCCACTTAGCCTTCTCAGGATGTCTATTTTCCTTCTGGCTTTTGCTACTGCTTTTTTTATGTGTTTTCTCCATGTCAGGCTGGCATCAAATGTTATTCCAATGTATGTTGATTCTTTATCTTTTCTTAGGGGTGCGGATAAGAAGGAGAAGAAATATAATGGATAATTGTTAGAATATTTTACTAGCTGCAATCTGATTGTGTGTCCTTCTGGCCTATCTTCGGAAAATTGAATGTCGGCCAGTGTGCTGTTATTTCCTCGAGAGGAGATTGGAATCAACATGCACATCTTTAACCTGATTATCTGTTGGGATTAGTTACTGACTTTTTGTCTACACTCCTCTCTTCCGTCTTATCATCCATATATCCCTTTCTTTCACTCTCTCTCTAGTTTTCCCTCAACACATACTCCGACAACAGTTCTTTTTAACATTAAATAAAAGATTTATTTATAAAACTATGTCTTGTGTATGGATGGGTATTGTCTGTGTAGTTGCTAGTGTTCTTCTGGTGTGGCTGCTAGATAAGATGTAGATAGATAATCTTCGTGTCTTTCTCTCGTCTCTTCTCTCGGCTAAAGTACAGGACGATATATAGACACCACAGAACGATCTCACCCTGACGGCTCCGTCTGCTTGCGTTTGTAGATAAATCCGTTCTTTGTAATGAAAATGTTCACCACTGTATCAATGTACTTAACCCGCTCACTATTTGCTGTCCGCTTAAAATGAATGTTCGTTGTTTTCGTATAGCGTTCTTTAATCCATTCTGGAACAACACATCGAGATTCTAAAATGTTCTATTAGTGTTCTGTAAAAGTTCTACACTCGATATTTTGTAATTGATATATGCCCGTGGTACGCACTTTGCTACTCTATGAGATTGAGTCATTTGAGCTTTTCCATTAACTCATCTGATCTTTATTATTCTTTCTCTGTCGTCCTTAATTCTTCCGGTGAGACTTCTATTCTTTCTTTTCTCCTGCACAAGTGTCGTGCTTTATTACTTTAAAGGGCTTTCTTGTGGGTTATCAACACTGAGTGATCTGGACCACAGCCATCTGTATTCTCTTATTTGATACGTCTCGCACTGGTATGGAAACCTGGTTGAGATACATTTAATAGTGAGATTTGTGTCTGCTTCCTTTTCTCCCCTATGTGAGTGTCTTTTCCTCCAGCCGAAATGAAAAAGGCTTCCGAAAAAACCCACTCTGACATAGGATAAAAGATTCACCCAACATCTATACTATTCCTACTACTAGAAAAACAATGTTAAATGCACTTCACTAATATCTATATTCCTATTCTATAACTATACTCTAATATACCTTATTTAGGCATCTATGTTCCTTTATAGAATTAATGTAAATCCACGAATCGAAATTTATCCGCATCCAAGCACTTTATCCCATTATAAGGGAGGATATTTCTTTTCATTACAGGACACATAATTCTATCTTCTCGTCCAGTTGGGAATACACACACTAAACTGACAACGAAAGTGGCTACTCTTTATAGGTCAGTCTATGTCGCATAATCCTTGACATTGCTGGACAAAAACAAATTCAGACTTCATTATCCCTTGTCAGTGGAAAATTTCTGATCTCAAACTTTTCCGTTGTTTAATACAACCAAACCGCATTCTGCTGTCCATTT
>JACEFZ010014623.1:0-16840 GCA_014155875.1 Cepaea nemoralis
TCATTTCAATCAAATTGGCGGCATAAACTTTTGCTTCAGTTCGGACAATTTATTATGTGTTCATGCTGCTGTTTTCATGTAGTATTATTATCATGTAATATTATTTGAGTGCCTTGTTTCATGTGCTAAAATAGTGAACTGACTTTTTTTGTGTATCTTTTCGTTGGATCATGGAGTGAATTTATTGCGATAGCAGAAAGTTTGTGAAATTCAAAATGGACTCTACTCAGGTGAGCCGTGTTATCGATGGAAGACTATTCAGTCAAGCATCCGCGTCTAACACCGGTACTAACCAAGTTTCTGAAGTAGGCGTCGGCCTAGACTCCCTTGAGGAGGATGCCATGCACCTACCCAAAACGCTGGTTGTCTCGTTGAGAGGCCCAGGAGCGGCCAGATCAACCGCCGAACTGGTGGGAGGTGCATTGGTCGGTCCCGGAGGTGTACCGATAAACGAACTCGGTGAGCTATATAGGTATGAAAACCCAACAAAGTGGTTCTTTGCCGTTGTATCAGAGACCCTTCACGAGCGTCTCCATGGGAAAACCATAACTTAAAAAAACCCAGAAATGACAATAGAAATACAACAGGCAGAGAAAGTGAACAAGAGATTAACCTTACACTGGATTTTGGCAACAATGAAAGAAGAAGGTGTGAAGACAATAGTGAAAGAAATAGGGGAGACTGGGGAGAAATGGACATAGGGGAGAAATGGACCACCCCCTCTCTGGCCCCTGGCTGTGATGCAATGAAAGTGAAACCATAATAAGTTTGTTTTCCACATCAAACATAGTCCGAATTTTTCATTTGCCATCGACTTCCCGCACAGGTCGTTCCCACGCAAAGTTTGAAAAATTTTCTGCACTAAAGTTTCTTTTTCCAGTGCCAGACACCATCGTAAAGCAGACGCATAGTCAGGAATCAGGACAAGGTAATTACGTTAATATCTTTATTTACTTGTTATTTAAGAGTTCATATAAAAAATATAGCATATAATATTAGATTTAAGAGACTTTATGGCTGAATAGTTTAATACATTGATGGGGGAGAAATGGACCGGTTCATTTCTCCCCATGGTTCATTTCTCCCCATAGAAGAAATTGACAAGACAGTCTGTTGTTATTAAAAGTGTTGAAGATTGCATTCGAATATCAGCATTATTGATTCTTTTTAATACTGGGGTCTAAATCTAGACCAATAAAACTGTTAACAAATTTGATTTCAGTGATTTATTAAAGATGCACGCCATTCGTGCTATGATCAGTATTTCTTTGCAAATGATAGGCCTACCATTCTAAATGTTATATAATTCTGTCACTCTTTTGTTTCAGATGCCAAGATTGTACATCAGAAACACCAACAAGGGTCTCGTTACGGAGGAACGTATGAGAGAAGCTGTTAATGCTGTGAAAAATGGAATGAAAGTGAGGAAAGCTGCAAGGGAGTACGGCATTGCTCGCTCTACCCTCAATAACAATCTTACAAAAGACAGAGAAGGAAATGGTCTGCCTACTAGACTTGTACCAAATTAAAGGCATAGCCTTGTTTTCACAGCTAAGCAAGAAGCTGATTTTGCTAGTTACTTGAAAGATTGTGCAAGAATGTTCCATGGACTCACAACTAAAAACGTTCGTATTTTGGCGTACGAGATGGCGAAAGTCAATAACATTGCACATCCTTTAACCTGGGATGAGCAAATGATGGCAGGGAATGACTGGCTTTGTGGATTTTTGCGACGGAATCCAGAGCTGACCATAAGGCAACCTGAGGCAACATCTCTGGCTAGAGCTACAGCTTTCAACAAACATAATATTTGCACCTTCTTCAACATTGTGAAGGAAACCATTACAAAACTAAATGTGAGTGGAGCTCAAATCTACAATTTGGATGAGTCAGGTCTGACCACTGTACAGAAAGTGTCAAAAGTAATTGCCCCACGAGGAGTGAAGCAAATAGGCCAGGTGACATCCAGAGAAAGAGGAGAACTGGTCACAATCTGTTGCATTGTGTCAGCTGCGGGTCACATTATCCCTCCAGTTTTTGTGTTTCCCAGAAAAATTTTTAAGAATTGTATGCTTGCTGGAGCACCTGAAGGTTCCCTTGGCCTTGTGAATGAATCAGGTTGGATGACCCGTGATAATTTCGTCAAAGTTATAAATCACTTCATTAAGCATTCAAGACCTTCCAAAGACTTCTCTTTGATTTTGATCTTGGACAATCACGATTCCCACATTTCATTTGAATCACTTGAACTGTGCAAGAAAAACAACATTCATGTGATCACGTTGCCACCACACACCTCATCTAAAACTCAGCCCTTGGACCGTTCAGTTTTTGGACCCATGAAGTCGGTCTACAACAATGCGTGTGATTCATGGATGATGAAAAATGTTGGGACACCACTGACAATCTATCAAGTTGCAAATCTAGGAGGCCACGCTTTTCTTAAAGCGGCAACTCCCATTAATATTCAATCAGGCTTTGCAGTGTCAGGTATTTGGCCCTTTAACGAAGATGTTTTTACAGAAGATGATTTTATGCCTTCAGAAATAACGAACAGGCCCATCAGCAAGGACAGTGAAAATGCCACTTTAGAAAGCAATGAACAGACAGGATCAGCATCTCCACATTGTGGTACCAGCACAGATCAAACTGCACAAGAATTTCATGAAAATCAGAAAGAGTGTAATGTTGAGAACCTTGTAGATGACTTGCAGGAAATATCAGGGAGTCTTCAACATAAAGCTACTTCTTCCTTTACTTCGCCTCATGTTTTCAGAGGACTACCAAAAGCTGGTCCGCGAAAAGATTCAAATAATATGAGGAAAAGAGGAAAAACTATGCTGGTTACTTCTACGCCAGAAATGGATCGAATTAGGGAAAGAGCGGTGATGAAAGAAAAGGCAGCAAAAGTTCCACCCAAAAAGGCAAAGAGACAGCTGCTGAAAGAACTTGATGTTGATTCAGATCCAGAAACTGACATTTCGTTTTGTGATGACACAGATTCTGATGTTTCATTTGGTGAAAATGAGGAGTGTACGGTTAGCTTGACTGGTGTGCGTGAGGTTTTTGAAGGCCAGTGTGTGCTATGTGAATATGGAACAAAGAAGACTTGTGTTTACTATGTAGGAATTGTAAGGGGAGACATTGATGATGATGGTGATGTTGAGGTAGAGTTCTTGCGCAAGAGTGAGAAGGTTGCTGGTAAATTTGTTAAGCCTAAGGTAGAAGATGTCGCCAGTGTCTCAATTACATGTATTAAAGCACAGCTTACTAGATCTACAATCACTGGAACCACTTCTAGGACCAAAGATGGCTATGTCTTCAAAGAAAGTCTTGCAGGCATAAATGTTCGATAAAACTTTATATTAGATTAATATATCATATTAAACATTTTTACTGTCGCTTAAAATAATAAAAAATAACTGCAAATATCCTTTTAATGATTATTTATTTGTTATGGATGTTATGTTATTTATTTGCAATATGGATGAGTTGTTGCTGCTTCTTTTTAAAAAAGGTCCATTTATCCCCACTATGGTCCATTGCTCTCCACGTGCTGGTCCATTTCACCCCAATGGTGGTCAATTTCTCCCCATGTTCATATACATTTTTGAAATGCATTTTGTAAAGAAACATATAGAAATAGATTGCTAAATGTTTTCCTATTTTAAAATAAATGAATGTACAACATTTTAGTCATGGTTTTGTTATGTTTCGATAAATCTGTTCCGGTGATGAGCAAAAATTGAAAACTACAAAATTGCCGGTCCATTTCTCCCCAGTCTCCCCTAACATGCGACCCTGAACCCGTGGTTTTCAAAATTAAATACTCAGCAGGGAAATGGGGAGCCTTGGTACATCCTAAAGAAGGGCAAACCATACCACACTGTGTCAATATTACAGCAAAAGGAGGGCAGAAAATTCGGAATCATAGAATCATGGTGACCATGCCAGGGCGGAGGACAGTCTGCCTGACATGCGGACAGATTCACATTGGTCTAATAAATATCCAACTAAGTCAACAAAGCCAACACCAACCATAAACAACCTAGATGAGTTTCCAGCTCTGCCAGGACTGTTAAAAAGACAACTCACCCAGCCTGCCCCGCCCACCCAGGCAAAATCGAAACAAACTACGACCCCAAACCCAGATCCACCAACGACCTCGACCAAGAAGGAAGACCAAAGGGAGGAGGAGGCCTCCTTTACAAACGACAAAGAGGCAGATACAACAGAGGGTTTCAAGGCAGTCACACATAACAAGCCTCTGCTAGGACTGTTAAAAAGACAATCCACCCAGCCTGTCCCATCCACCCAGGCAAATCGAAACAAACTACGACCCTAAACCCAGACCCACCAATGACCTCAACCAAGGAGAAAGACCAAAAGGAGGAGGAGGAGGAGTCCTCTAAAAACGACAAAGAAGCAGACACGACAGAGGGTTTCAAGGAAGTCACACATAACAAGCGCAATAGAAGACGAAAAACACAACAACAAAAAACAGTGATTGTGAGGAAGAGTCTCCCATAGCAACACCAAAGAAAGTAAACAAACAAGACATCCCCACAGAAAAAACAAACAAACGGACAAAAGCAGACAACAAAGGAAGACGACAACATATCTTTAGAAACATTATTTATCACCACCGACACAGACGATGAAGAGAATCCGAAAACAACAAAAACACACTAAACAGCTACATACAAACCATTGTTTTTTAAGAAAAATTATCTTATTATTAATGTCAATTGTCAGTTTATACTCACCATAATTTTTTGTTTGATACTGGGATGGGTGACGACATCAAAATAATATGTTTAAATATAGCAGGTATACGTACAAAACAACAATACATTTGCACACTTATACACAAATACAAAGCATATTTCATCCTACTACAAATATACATTCAGAAACACATGGCACACAAATTACAACACAATTAGGACTGAGACATGCATTTTTCAGTTTGGCGGTCCACAACACAGGGTCTGGGACAGCCATACTACAAACATCAGATAGGTGGAACATACTCAAAACAAATCGGGATAGCCAGGGTAGAATCAGCATAACACAAATAAGTAACACTTCACACACATATACCATTGTCAACATTCATGCACCACCAAATTATAACCACCAACACAATTCTATGAAGAACGTGACACATTACTCACACATACATACAGAGGACAGAACATCATACTCTGTGGAGATTTCAACTGTGTATTACAGGCTGTCGTGTCCTCCTTTAAAGTGTCGTCCCTGGAGTGAGGAGAGTCAACACCCACAGTATAATTTTTCTTTCCTATCAATATCCTGGAGAATCCACCAGCTTTCCGTCCAACACACTCCATCAGCCCATGGACACCTTTTCCTATCACTCTCTCACTGTCGTACTATGCCCCCTCTCATACTTCCCCAACGCAACATATTCAACAACTCTTGCTTCTAAAAATTAATACAGATTAATTTATTAAAAGAAAAGTGTAACGTATATGAGACGTGTATGCGAAGAAAATGTGTGATGTGTTCTATAATGTGTGTAGGATCGGACTCTCAGATAATAGCATAGTCAGTTCATCCTTGCAAGGACACACCACAGCACGTTAAGTCAGAACAAGTCCACCCCACCCGGTACTGTATCTCTCCTGCCGGACACCGACTGTCATCTGTAGCTACCTGGTAATCCATCTTCCTGATCATCCGAAATAGATACTGTTTGTAAATTACAGCTGATCATGGACCGGTTGCAAAATGCATATAAGTTCCGATCGGTCCTAAAAATTGTACGAATCCTTTGTAGTGAGTAGTTAGGTATCACTGTTATTGTTAATATACTTGATCCTAACTAGTGTCTATCTAGTTTAACGTATCATGTCTTTTGAACTATTTCACTAGAATATATCACACCATGTGACTATTATATTTTAATGTTCTTGTTTAGGTACCAATGTTCTTATGCTGTGTGATGCATTAACAATCATCACCCATCTTAGGTGAACCATCTTTCTTCTCTTTCTTTCTTTTATTCCTTTTTTGTAAGAAACATTTTTGTGTCCAACTGGTGTTATGTCTAATTGACGTTGCACTTCATCAAACCCAGTGTTGAACTTCCTCGTAACTGGTATGGAACCTGTGAGAGAAACAACACATCTTGTGATAGTACTAGTCACTGATCCTACCGGCTGAGTGTAAGCCTATTGCCTTGCTCAGTTATTTTATAGCTAACTAAACTCTGTCCTAGAGCATAGTAGCTCCTCACCTACGTCCGAATCAGGCGATGACAAGGAAAGACCCATAAACAGAGTGCACAACTTCAGTGGGCAAACCATTGAAAGATCCCCCCATTGGACACTTTCCCCATCTAAAATCTCTCCAATTATCACCCCTCTATCCTATTCATCCTAGCAGAGCCAATTATCACTTCACTATAACTAGTTTTCAACTAACAGTGCTAATCATCACACTCTAGTTTTGACAAGACTACTGCCTATATTAATTAGGCCTAAATAGACTATATTGACTACCTTATGCAAAACCGCCTCATTCCGGGATGGCTGCTACACTTTGCCATAACGACACATGCTAGTTAATTTTAAATTAATCTAACACTGTAGAGCTCTCCCACAAACACGTCCATCCTAATCCACGGCTTTGGTCAACACTGTTTCTCCCAATCATGGTTTTTCAAACAGCCTAGAATTGTTCACGTGGCGTTGTTGATGTCCTGCATGTGTTCCAATGTTTCCAATAACAAACCCGCAACTTTCTGTCATGTGGTGACAATCACAGCCGCCATTCCTTTTGATGTCGGGAAATTCTAAATGACAGACGGACTGTTTATAAACTATCAAAGTGGTGTATTCCTTCCTCTCACTCACCACCAAATGTTCCCATTTTGTCGACCCCATGAAAACACGTGCAGCTGCAACTATTGACTGTCCTGGGATTTTGACATCCGATTTGCTTTTTTTAAAGTTAAAATAGTTGTCGCTTTGCAGATAGTCCGTTTAATCAGAAAGCCTCTATAATAATCAACTGGTTAAACGCGGGGTTTTATTTTTGTGACACAGGCACTAGTTATAATAGGCGGAAAAATGAAGACACAGGTGAGAAGAATGAACAGAAAAGGCACAACCCAGTTAGAGACATTGCAAAACATTTTAGACACACACACCTTAATAGACACATTCAGACACAAACATCCAAATAAGCAAGAAATAACCCACACAGATAACATACACCACACGGGAAGAAGATTAGATAGGATATACATACCCGCAACACACCACATAATAAACACTCGGCACCTACAAGAGACATTACAGCACACAGACCATAAGTCATATTAGCACACATCAGTTCAAGCAACACAAACACACAGACATTTAAACGTTCACCACACTGGAAATTTGACAACACACTTCTTAAGCATGCAAAATACGTAAAATACATGACACAACTTTTACATACATACACCGACCACATACCGACTGATAACATCAGACAATACTGGGACTTACTTAAAAATACAATACGAAACAGAACACAGCAATTAGCATCCATCATACACAAAGACAGATTAAGGCAGGAACAACTTATACAAACAGCCATACAGCTGACAAAACAGACAGACAGCAATACACCACACCTGTACACACTAGAGGAACAGCTAGAGCAGCACCAACAACACAGATTTATGTGTGCTCTCCTGAGAACAAAGCTCAACACAATCATACAAGAGACCCCCAGTAAACAATACATGGCAATTGTAACAAAATATACAGTGTAGCAGACATTTAGGCAAAATAGACACACAGACACAAGACAATTTTCTACAATACAGTAAAAAGCTGTGAGATGAAGACAGAGACAGACTAGACACAGAACTAACACTGGCTGACATAACACACACACTCAGCAAAACGAACAAGGACAAAACCAGGGCCGGACGGTTTAACGATAGAATTCTACCAACACTTCTTGTCTATCTTAGGTGGTATTCTTCTTAAGGTCTGTTAAGACGCCTTTGATAAACAACAACTACCAGATAGCTGCAACATGTCTTACATCACACTCATACCCAAATACAATACAGACAAAACACAGATGAAAAATTATAGACTAATATCACGACTGACTATAAAACTTACCAAGGCACTGACCCAGAAACTTAGACCCTACATGCCAAAGCTCACACACCCTGACCAATAATGACAGACGATAGTTTGGTACATTGTGCTTCAAAAAGGCTTAATAACTACGATTCATGGCGGTGGCGAGTGTGGCTGGTAAGGTCAATTTTTGCTGCAAATGTTTGCCCACAGTAGGTGCATGTGAAAACATGGTCATTTCCACCATTTTGCACCATCTTACGTCTCTCACGCTCTATGTGTGCTTTATCTGCAATCATTTTCTCCTTTGTCTTTATTCCATTTCTGATAGTTGCCCTCCATGCAACACGTTCAGCGGCGACGTGCTCCCAATGTGCATTATCAATGCCTGTATCAATCATGTCCCGCTTACACACATCTTTGTATCGTAGTAGAGGCCGACCCTGAGATCTCCTACCCGTCTGTAATTCACCAAAAAAGATGTCCTTTGGTATTCTACCATCATCCATCCTCCTAACGTGTCCTATCCATCTAAGTCTACGAAGACTGAGCATGGAATACACCGTCACTCAACCTGATCTTTCCAATACTTCAGTATTTGTGATTTTGTCTTGCCACTTAATACCAAGTATTCTTCGCAGACACCGCATATGAAAGCTGTTTAAACGTTTCTCTTGGCGTGAGTAAGTTGTCCAGGTTTCACTGCCATAAAGAAGAGTACTAAGGACACAGGCTTGATAGACGAGGACTTTTGTTTTGACAGTAAGCTTCCTGTTCTCCCAGACTCTTTTTGCTAACATGTTCATTGTTGTTGCTGCCTTGCCAATCCTGATGTTGATTTCCTGATCGAGGGATAATTTGCTATTTACCTCTGATCCTAGATATGTAAAATGGTCTACTATCTCCAGTTCGGCGTCGTCAATAAAGATTGATGGTACACCATGTGCACCCTGTGACATAATCTGTGTCTTCTTTTTGTTAATTGTTAAACCAAATTCAGAACAAGCATTGGAGAATGCAGATAGTAGATGTTGTAATTCTTCCTCAGAGTGGGTCGTAATCGCAGCATCATCCGCAAAAAGCAACTCTCTGATTAGTACCCTGCAAATTTTGGCCTTGGCCTTCAATCTCTGAGCATTATAGAGGCCACCATCTGAGCGTGAGTGAATGTATATACCGTCATCCTGATCACGAAAGGCATATTTCAGTAGAAGTGAAAAGTATATCCCAAAGAGGGTGGGAGTTAGTACACAACCTTGCTTAACTCCACTCTTGATTTCAAACTCTTCTGAAGTTGAGCCATCAAACTTGATTATACCCTTCATGCCTGTGTGGAACGATTCCACAATGGACAGAAGAGTTGGTGGGCAGCCAATCTTCTTTAGTGCTTTGAACAGACCCTCACGACTGACCAAATCGAATGCCTTTGTGAGGTCGATGAAGGCAATAAACAGTGGCTGATTTTGTTCCCGGCATTTTTCTTGCATCTGTCGCAATGATAATATCATATCAATGGTAGACCGGTTCTGACGGAAGCCGCACTGTGATTCGGGGTAGACTTGATCTCCCAGGACTTGAAGTCTGTGCAGGACAATTCTGGCAAATACTTTCCCAACAATACACAGAAGTGAGATACCCCTATAGTTGTTACAGTCGCTCCGATCTCCCTTGTTCTTGTACAGCGTTATGATGTTTGAATCTTTGAAATCCTGTGGGACTTGTCCTTCTCGCCAGCATAGCTCTATTAGCTGGTGGATCTGTAGAGCGAGTGTGTCTTGCCCAATCCTGATCACCTCTATTGGAATCCCATCCTTATCTGGAGCCTTGCCAGATGCAAGCTCATTTATAGCACACTTAACTTCTTTGTTATAGTGGGAAGTGTGTCCAGGTGGTCAAGAGTTGGCAGGGCCTCTATGGCGTTGAGGGCATCATCCGCTAGCTTGGTCTCACTTGAGTAAAGCTCTAAATAGTGCTCGACCCATCTATCCATCTGCTGTTTCTTATCAGTGATGATTTCTCCAGTCAAGGTTTTCAGCGGTGCACTTCTTTTGATCATTGGACCACAGGCTTTCTTTTTCCCTTCATACATGCTTCTGATGTTTCCCTTATCACTTGCGATTTGAATGGACTCACATAACTTGATCCAATAGTCATTCGCACACTGCATGGCAGCCTTTTGTACATCCTTCCTCGCTTGCTTCAGCTCACTCAGAGTGTTACGCGTTGGTCTTTCCTTGTTTCTTAAGAGAGCTATCTTCTTTTTATCAATCAAGGGCTGCAGTATCTGGCTGTTTGCCGCAAACCAGTCCTGCCTCTTACGATCCACAGTGCCGTAAACCCCTACCGCTGTTTTATAAATAGTTTCCTTAAGTGTACTCCATTTATCATTTACTATACAACTTTCTGATGTATCATTGAAAGCGTCTTCAAGTTGCTGTTGAAATTCAAAACACTTTCCAGGATCGTGAGTGTTAGTAATATTAATCCTGGGGCTAGACTTGTGTTTAGCTGTGTAGATTCTCTTTGGTCTCAGTCTAACCCTTGTCAGTCAGGTCTTAGTCAGATATGACTGAGCTACCGTATAACAGTAGACGGTACTACCTGGTCTCTGTTAGCGCCGAACGTTGGGCGGCGCTTACCAAACCCGACACCCCACATTGTGCCAACGGCTTCGGGCGGAAGAGCGCAATTGGGAGGGTACAAGCCTTACCCTGGTGCGAGGAAATGCAAGCTAAAGACAAAATTGTCATGGCAGGGAAGACCAGGCCCTAAGCCTTGGTTGGCGACTGGTCTAGGATCGAAGCTCCGACAGGCGGACAGTTAGAGCATTGCTTTGCTGATCCGGAAGCTTCTGCAGCTTGTCTTGTTCCAGATGTAGGGGTGTTACCTTTCCTCTGGAGTGAACTAGGCGGGCCGAGAGAGGGATCATGCTGCATGGGCAACACATGATCTCTATATTTTAGCCCAGGCTTTGTGCTATGGAGAGGCAATAACTCCATCCCTGGTCTTAACTGGTCTCGGAATCAAAGCGAGAGACAACTGTTACGGGTTATAAGTCCTTGTCAGTTGGTGTAGACATGGGGCGCCACGCGTTGCCTCTGACGGTGGGAGACACCTATAGGTGTCACTGATCAGCTACCGCCCGCCTCAAGCTGGGCAGCCCCCAGCCAATTGGGTGCTGATCCGCCACAGCCTGCCTGCTTCAATGGGTGCTTGGGGCTAGGACAAAATCTGAATCGCAGGCTGTAAAACCAATGCACCAGGTACAAACAAAAATAAAAATAGAAACCTCAAGCTACGGCTTGCAACCTGGAACGTGAGAACCTTGTGTCCAGGATTTTCCACTGACTTGACCAATATTGACGATGTGAGAAAAACGGCTGTGATTGATGCCGAACTCAATCGTCTTAACATTGATATTGCTGGCCTGCAGGAGACTCGCCTCGCTGAGGAAGGGTCACTCAGGGAAAACAACTACACCTTTTTCTGGAAGGGTAGAGGGCAGGCAGAAAAAAGGCAACACGGTGTGGGCTTTGCAGTGAAGAATTCGCTACTGGGAATGATTGAAATTCCAGCAGGAGGAAATGAAAGACTATTATCCCTGCGCTTGGCAACCTCTTTTGGGTTTGCCACCATTATTACTGCATATGCACCGACACTCGATTCCTCTGATGATGTGAAGGATTTGTTCTATGAGGAGTTAGACTCCGTGATCAAGGCAGTTCCAAAATCTGACTACATTTATATGCTCGGTGATTTCAATGCTCGTGTGGGCAAGTACTCAAGTTCATGGCCAGTGTGCCTTGGAAAATACAACATCGGTCGCATGAATGAAAATGGGCAAAGGCTGCTGGAGCATTGCACCAGTAATGACCTATGTATTACAAACTCTTTTTTTAAAACAAAAGAGATGCATAAGGTCACATGGAAACATCCAAGATCCGGCCATTGGCACCAGCTGGACTTCATCATCACACGGAGACAACATCTGAACCATATATCATTGACTCGTAGTTACCACAGTGCTGACTGTGATACGGATCATTCTTTGGTTGTTGCAAGGGTTAGACTGAGACCAAAGAGAATCTACACAGCTAAACACAAATCTAGCCTCAGGATTAATATTATTAACACTCATGATCCTGAAAAGTGCTTTCAGTTTCAACAGCAACTTGAAGATGCTTTCACTGATACACCAGAAAATTGTACAGTAAATGAAAAGTGGGGTCAAATTAAGGAAACTCTTTATAAAACTGCCGTAGGGGTTTACGGCACTGTGGATCATAAGAGGCAGGACTGGTTTGCGGCCAACAGCGAGACTCTGCAGCCCCTGATTGATAAGAAGAAGAAAGCTCTCTTAAGAAACAAGGAAAGACCAACGCGTAACACTCTGAGTGAGCTAAGGCAAGCTAGGAAGGATGTGCAAAAGGCTGCCAGGCAGTGTGCAAATGATTATTGGATCAAGTTATGTGAGTCCATTCAAATCGCAAGTGATAAGGGAGACATAAGAAGCATGTATGAAGGAATAAAGAAAGCTTGTGGTCCAGTGATCAAAAGAAGTGCACCATTGAAAACCTTGACTGGAGAAGTCATCACTGATAAGAAACAGCAGATGGACAGATGGGTAGAGCACTATTTGGAGCTTTACTCAAGTGAGACCAAACTAGCGGATGATGCCCTCAACGCCATAGAGGCTCTACCAACTCTTGACCACCTGGACACACTTCCCACCATAACAGAAGTTAAGTGTGCTATAAATGAACTTGCATCTGGCAAGGCTCCAGGTAAGGATGGGATTCCAATAGAGGTTATCAGGAGTGGGCAAGACACACTCACTATACAGATCCACCAGCTAATAGAGCTATGCTGGCGTGAAGGACAAGTCCCACAGGATTTCAAAGATTCAAGCATAACATCCCTAGAGTCAACCAATGTTCCAGATGTCAGAGGGCCGGCCTCAGCAGAGCAGCATAACGCAGCAGAGCAATATGCCACAGTAAGACGGAAATCTGCCGTTCAAGGAGTGTCCGCTGGCCAAGCTGGACACGGACTTCCGAGCCCCAAACAACAAAAGAAAGTGCGCCAACTGCCTGGGCAAGCATGGAGCAAGATACTTGGGCTGTCCGTACTTGCAACGACACAGAGAAGCCTTAAAACTGATTGCCTGCCAAACAAAAAAGTGGTCATACCCAAACAGAAATTCAAGGCAGAAAATTTGAAGTAGGGGTTTGTCACAATAAAGGCTTTTAAAATGGTTAAAATGGTAGCAGATGCATTGTATTGCATATCAAATTAAAGAGAATTGCACAGGGAACCTGACAGTGTTAATAATTAATTGATAGGTTACAAATATTATGACAATAATGAGAGTTTTAGTAATAACAATTGAAATTAAAGTGTTAAAAATTATGAAAAAAATTCACTTACCAAGGCGTTATTTTCTATCCGAAGCCACTAATCCAGTTAAATTTAGTGAATTATGTTACACACACCAGTTGGGTTCAAGAATATCACAAGAACTGCTCCATAACACGAATAAAACGCAATGAAATCATAACATTATGAAGCACATCATTTTCACACAAAATGGAAAAGCCATCATATTCTTAGTAAATTTCACTGTTAGATTTTTTTTTCTATATTATGACCGTCTTCTATATAATTATCTGACTACTGCACAGGTTCCTTTTATTATCTTTCACAAAGTCCTTTACATCACAATAACTATAATATAAAACTGTTTAAAACGGTAATTTTATTAAAATATATAAGGTGCAGAACGAGAAGATATTGTCACTTCGAATTTCGAAATATCAACAAACATTTTCCTAACATGTACACGGACCATGCCTGTTCTTTGCACACGGAATCACACGGAAGGAAAGGAAATCTTTCGTTTTAAAAGTTTAAATCAATGGGACACTAAAAAATTGTGGACTGGAAAGGAAAAATGGATCAATTAAACCACTATACATAACAGATCTATAGGGTGGTTCCTGGGTGTCAAATTTGGGTTACGGGGTCTATCAATAGGCCTCTGGCAGGCAATCAGTTTTAATTAAAGATCGCAACTACCACGAAGACATCAGTCAAGGAAGCAATGCGAGTGCTATACCCGCGAGACAGCCACGGGTATAGCACAAGCCGAAAGAGATCAACTTCAAAAACAGATAGACGAGTTTAAGAGACAATTCAAGGCACTGCTGGCGCCGACCCCGAATAACGACAACGAAAAACTACTGGCGGAAATGAAGGAGATTCAGCAAAACATCAAGCAAGAAGTAGAACATATGGCACTGATTAAGAAGGAGAATGAAGAGATCCTACAAACCATTAAATCAGAGCGAGAACTACAGAAAGCTGAAATGGAAATACTCCGAAACAAAACAAAACAGAAGCCGAACAATAAATTACAGAGAAATTGCAGGATGAAAACCAAGAGACCGAGCCTGAACCACAAGCGAAAGCCAGCAGCCCAACCACGACGCCCGAAACATTCAAAGGGAAGCCACTATCCCACCAGACACCCGAAGAAAACCGTGATGAGCACCCTGACGTCGGCTAAAAGAACGTCCGGAGGCCAGGAATATTGTTCCCTGAGATACCGAAGCAATACGAACTCAAGTGCGAGGAATACAGAAAGTGCTTGGAAGAAAAAGAAAAGAAGTACAAGAAACTCAACGGGAAACCAATGCCCTGCAGTACCGCCACAATGCCAGATATAAAACTCGCAGATAAATACACATGGCAATACTACTTTGAAGACGGAGAAATAATCCCATGGCTGAGCTCGGAGGAAGCAAGCAAAAGACAGCAAGAACTCAAACGCGTGAAGCAGACTGAAAGAAAGCGCAAGGAGGCATATCACATCGAAAAGCTTCTACAGTTACTTCACAATTGAGAAGACAAAAATACCAAATAAAAAGTCCTTTTAAGGACTGCAACCATTCAAGCCAGGAGCCTTGCGAAAACAAAGAAAACCTCAAGAGGAAACATGCACAAAGGACAGCCGCCGACCGATCTCCCAACTTACGATGCATGGAGAGGGTTAACGAAAAGTCCTTATAAGGACTGCAGCCTGTCAAGCCAGACGAGCCAGGAGCCTACACAAACAAAGAAAACCTCAAGAACAGACGAGCACAAAGGATAGCCGCTGACCGATCCCCAGCTGACGTCACAGACACAAACAAACATAACCAGTCCGAGATAGGACTCACAAGACAAGAATTCGTGTGAATAAACCCACAAAAACCACGGACCGCAACAATAACCACAGCTGATGAAGCAGGTTGAACGAGGCCAAATTTGGAATTTTTGTTTTAGAAAATTGAAATTGGAATTGGAATTAGAAGAAGCATACTTACCTGGCACGGGAGCTACCATGATCAATAAGGTGGTGCTCCCAGGTTGAGGCCCTTCCATTGCACTTCGGTTGGGTTGACGCCTGCGATCACCCCAAATGTGGGTGACTCGAGTGCGTAATTTTTTCGTAAGGGGGACTGCGTTCGCGCTATCCCCTCAACATGAAAGGAAAGAGCGATGAATTTTAGGATTCGATTATGTCATACACGCAGATTTTATTTCACACGTGTCCAGTCCGCAAGGAGACTTGAAGTCAAGGTCTATGTTTCCACTTCATCATGTAGCGGGCTTGAATACACGTAACATTCAACATGCCTCAATTTCTGTTTTAGTGATATTTATTTAAACACAAGTATTTATTACTTGTTATTTGATGTACACTTTCAGCAGTTCCATGGCTGCAGCATACCATGGCCAGACTGCGAGAACAGCAAATTAAAAGAGGGGTGGCCAAACAAGAACACTACGCAGGAAGCCAAAGAAGATTGATAAACCAACACAGAACTGGTGTCGTTAGCCGCTACACGCTGCGGGATTTGCTGAGGAGGGGATCCGAGCACTTATGGACTGAATGGTTCGATGTGCAATGAGGATGATCTGTCGACTAACTAACTAACTAACTTCAGCAGTTCAATTCGTTTGTGTGATTTTCGTGTCACATGTGCCATTTTCTGTCATTATTTTGACTAAGGTGGGAGCAATCTGGTACATGTTCCAAATTTACATACATTTCAATCGTTGAGCTTTCTTACCTTTCAGAGGAAATCGATTCATTTACATGTTGATTTATAAACCTTATCGTTCGTTTTAATATTTACCAAATCCGCAAATTGTCTGTCAAACGAAGATAAGTTGTACAGCCAAGCTCTCTCACAAACTATTTAAAGGCCATTACAGCACATAGAGAATTTCCTTACCAAGGGGAAATAACAACACTCTCTTCTAAATGTTTTCATCATATGCCAATTTTGCATAACATAGACCAACTGATATTAAATTATACAGAAGATTAAAATCCCGAAGATGAGCTCATTTCTGAAATATGCAAAATGCTGTCCATTGTTAGGAAATTAACTTTAAGAATACAGAATACGATTTATCATTTCATAATATTTTGAGGAGGAAAAACTGACAAGATCCGAAATGAAGTCATAAAACCGACGTCCTTTTTGTGTCCTTTCACTCCCACGCAAGCGCGCGCGAGATAGATAGTTAGGGATGGGAGGGGAGGGAAGGGGAGGGGAAAGTTGTTATCCGTAAAATAAATGGGCATAATATTTATTTAACTGTTAAGAAGGGACATGACTCTTCGGAGTTTGTTTTGGATGATTTGATTGAAAATTTTGCTGTTGAATAACTAT
>JACEFZ010014624.1:0-30000 GCA_014155875.1 Cepaea nemoralis
AGACAAAGGAGAAAATAATTGCAGGTAGGTCACACGCTGAGCGTGTGAGACATAAGATGGTGCATGATGGTGGAAATGACCACGTGTTCACATGCATCCATTGTGGACGAACATTTACAGCGTTGATTGGTGTGATCTGTCACATTCGCTACCGCCATGGGTTGTAATTATAATGCTTTTTTCTGAAGCACAATGTAACAAACTATCGTCCGTTAAGACGGCCAGGTGCCAGTACAGTTCAGTCTGGGAGACCAGGTCTGTGTAAACAGTCCTACTGGATACAGATTCGAATGTACGACCACCACCCCCGCAGGCGAGCGGGTAAGCCACTACGCTGAGCAACCACCGAGAATATTGTCGTCAACAGAAGTCATCAATGAACACAGTAAATATACGGAAGCGTTAGCGTGGCCGCGGGGGTTAACGCGGTTGCTCTAAAATTTCCGGTGCGCTCCTGATGCGGTAGACGATCTCTCCTTGCATCCGTCAGTTGGACTTCTCGTTCGTAAGGCAATGGCAAACTACTGAACATAAAACTGCCCCGAAAATTAACCTGGGTGTGGGGTTAATCGCCACGTTCTGCACAGAACATGCTATATTTTAATACCACTATGTATGCGGGGTAAAGGGATATATATATATATATATATGTCAGAGCCTAGCAGCAACATCGTTACGGCGCCCGGCGGACAAGAGTTGTCGCGCTGGCGAGATTCTTACCTGACACGCGACCAGCGCTGACGACAGACGCACGCAAAGCCACGTGACCCCACCAGAGGCAGTGGGCAGTGTGTGTTAATCTCAGACCAAGCTGGGACTGGACATCTGAACGGACGTGTGTGTCGAGAGCAAGGCGTTTTGTGTGAATCTCCGTGGTTGTGAGCTGAACGACTGATATCGTGAGCGTCAGACCTATGAGCTGTATTGTGGTTGTGAGTTGTTATATGTTGTACATTGCTGTAACTATTGTTATGTATTTAACGTGGTAATAAATCCATAGAAATTGTGTTGCTGTGTCTTACGTCGAATCACGTTGTACTTGTACTGTCTCACATGTGTTAGCCAACGAGCCTAATAAAAGATCCTGACATGTGTGGACGTGGGTTGCTCGTCTTTATTTAAGAACCTAATATATTTAGACGTGTGTTGTTCGTCTTTGTGATTTAAAACTTTAAAACTATAATTCTTGTACATGTAAAATTTGTCAAGGTTATAGTGATGTACATGTGATCGGAAAAGTCTCAGTGTGATCCATTACTACATTGTCTAAATATGTTTAAGATCATTAGTAAATGTACAGTACATATTGTTTGATCCTGTAAACGTGTTAAACATTTGTGATTTGTGAAACTTGTCACCGTTTGACCTTGTCAACATTGTGATTTTGCCGCCATTTTGACCTTGTCGCCATCTTGTAAACTTGATGTCTTTGTCCTTACTGAATGTCATCTTGATGTAAGTGATGTGTCATCAATGTTATTGAGTGTTCAAATACAGATAGATTGTTTTCGTGTATTGAGTTTGTGGAACGCAAAGAGTTTTGGAAAGAGTGTAACTTCTGTTGAAAGAAACACTGTTGACGACAAATTTACGACATACAATTATACTCAACGCCATCCAAACCAAATCAACACTTAGTGACTTACAGGCACACACCAACAAACACACGCTAACTTATTTCTCTCCAAAACAAAGCAGGTTTTTGCGTACCATCCATAACCCTGCCGTAGAGGTCATTAGTGGTTCCGAAGTACGACCTTACAGTTTTCTAGCCCGATTGCCCAACCATTCGTCACCATATCCAAGGGCACTTGAGTATATTTTTCTTCACTTTAACTTTACGTATGCATTAGTGGGCACGCATCGTATAGTCAAATCAATTGTAAGTTGTTTTCTACTAACCATTTACAATATATTTTGTGTGGTTGATTTTCATTGACATATTTTCTCCATCATGTCGTCATTATTTGATTTCATCGATATGGGTTTAAAATTAAAGTTAGAAGGTGATGAATTAACTCAATGGAGTGAGAAGAAATACGCTGAGTACTGTGAACGCGAAGATAGAGCAGCAGAAAGAGCTGCCAAACAAGCAGAGGCAGAAACAGCCTTGAAACATGCTGAAATTGAAAAAGCTGCCAAGCAGATAGAAGCAGAAACAGCTCTAAAACAAGCAGAAATAGCAGCACAGAGTAAGAGGGAAGAACTTGAATTACAGTTGAAAATAAAACAACTCGACACTGAGACTGCAATAAACAAAGAGTCAAAGAAATCTGAAAGACTGGAAAAAGAAAACCAGTATAAGAAGTACCAAGGTATCGTTCGTAACTATACCTCGGGTGACTGCATAGCAGCCTTTACCCAAAATTTTGAGACATTAATGGAACATTACCAAGTTCCACTTTCGGAATGGAATATTTTATATATGAGGAGTCTATCTGGGGAACCTCTGAAAGTCATTGAAACCATCCCCAAAGACCTCAGGAAAGAGTACCATTACATTAAATCTAAAATAATGGCACATTTCATGTTAGATGAAGCAGGGTACAGAGAACAATTCAGTAAACTGAGTCCAAAATCAACTCAAACGTTCTCTGACTACCTCTGTTTAGTCCGAGACATTTTCAGCAAATGGACTTCATCAGCCAAAATTAACAAAAATTATGATAAATTAGAAGATCTCATTATTCGAGATAAAGTTATTTCTTCTATCCCAACATCTTTTTCTAAGTTCTTGCAGGAAAATGAATGCACAAGTGTGGAAGAAATGGAAAGACGTGGTTCAGCCTATTATACGGCAAATAAACAGTGTTTTGCCACTGAAGCTACTGACAGTAACTGGGTAGCAGCAGCCAACTATGAGAACAACTATAGTAGGCAAAAACCACACAGGCCTACCTCTGATAGAGTTAGACAATGCACTCACTGTAAATTGTCTCACCATTTGAACGAGATGTGCGATAAAAACCCAGGGTACCTAACATACTTGCAAAATATGGTAAACAGACAAGACGTAGAACGTAGATCGTTCAAAAGTGCACGTAAATGTTTTCTCTGCAAGGCTTACGGTCACTATCGTATGGATTGTAGAGGCAGGCATATGACCAACAAAGCCAATGCCGCCTTGTTCGATAGCTCAGCGTCAGAAGACGAAAATCCAGAAAAACATCCTGTACATGCAGCACAGGCTTGTGATGTATTTAGTACCAACAAATGCACTGTCTGTAATACCTTCAATGAAAATGGTACCTTAACATGCGGGCACGCCGTCCCTATTGCCAATGAGGAAGCTAACTTGGCAATAGACTCAAAATGCAGTTCAGCAAAGAACGTAAGAAAAGTGAACATCACAGATATGAAGACAACACCAGACTTTGTACCATATTGTAATAATGTTGTTAACATCACTCAACCTCATTCTTTATATAAAGAGGTCAATGCTAAACAAGAAAGTGAGAAATTGAACAAAACCTCAAAACTGTCTTTAGGAAAACTAACATTCCATGAAGGTTACATCAATGACACAGTATGCACGTGTGTACGCGACACAGGGTCCTGTCTTATCGGTCTTCGGAAGACCCTAGCTGATCCTAAAGACTACCTAGATGAGTACATCTATTGCAAAACTGTTTCAGGGACAGTAGAGAAATATCCCATGGCATGGGCCAATATAAAATCACCTTTCCTATCAGGCAGAGTAACTTGTGCTTTATTAGACAATCCATGTTGTGATTTATTAATTGGAAATGTATTAAATGTGACAGATTACATAGAGTCCAAACCTCACACAAGGCAAAAAGTTAACACCACAACAAATACTACCTTAACTACCCCACTCATCATACAACAACATGATGAACAGACCAAGATACCACACCATACCAACGTGATTACCATCTTAGAACAAGAAGAAACAGAAACTGGTGGGTATCAGCACAAAGAAAAAGGTGCAGAAAACAAACAGTTCACAACAGCGATGAAAGATCATAAATCATCATGGTATATACTATACCTACTATACTCTCTGTTAACTACACAAATAACCAAGTGCACACAGTGGATAGTTATACTTGCACTACTGATTGTAAATACAAAACAAATGTCTTCACAAACAATTGTATTTCCACATTATCATGACACAACACAGATGATATTACTCATGACAAACCAGCAGACTTTGTTACTTATGTCATTACTGTTGAACCAAATTTTGTTACTGCCACTCATACGAATACCTAGGCTGAACAATGTAAAACATCAGTCGGTGGAATTACTGACAAAAATCAGCAACAAATTACCCTACATATTGTGGAAGATATACACAAATTGCAAAAGATCATACAAACATGCACGATTACATTTCACAACTATACATGGTGTATTATTATTGTTATGTATACACACATGTACGAGTGCAAGTTTGGAGATAGCACTCAAAATGATCTCAACATGAAATTTGAAAATCCTTTTGGAAGATTTTAACCGTAACCCACTCTATATCCTTAGATCCAGTAACTCCAGACTGGCCTTGTCTGCTATACGACTCCTCCTATCTGACATTCTTAATATCATTCACTATACTGACGACATCTGTGTCCATAAAGAGACAATGACGAAACCATAACATTGACACCTGGACAGGACGTTCTACTACTACTACCTAGTATCAGACAGCACGGACTGACAGTGAAGCCTTCAAAGGTGAGCATGGCTTACCAAGAGATATCATTTTTGGGGTACAGAATATCCAATGGCTTTGTCATGACAGACAACAAAATTGTCTCGAAAATTCTAAAACTGTCACTTCCAACAAATAAGAAACAAGTCCGCAGTTTATTGGGACTTATTAATTATTACAGGAACTTCATTCCTGATTTTTCAGAACTGACTGAGGTTTTTTCTAACTTACTAACTGTCGTGAAATGCTGAATGTTAGTGATTCCCAGATCGACGACTGTATACAGCGAATACCCAGGGAGTAGAAGGGTTAATGAAACAGAAGGATAAACACAACGGATTGACCAGCGCATATGTATATAGGTCAAGGCGGGAGAGTCGACTACAATACAAGGGACCTGGAGAGTGGAAAAATTAGTTTGCTACAAAGACAGACAGTATCATGGATCAGTCTATTGCGTTCTGGAGGTAGGGATATACGGAAAAGCCTAGATCAGAAATTTTCCACTGACAAGGGATAATGAAGTCTGAATTTGCTTTGTCCAGCAATGTCAAGGACGATGGGACAAAGATGATCTAAAGAGAGTGGCCACTTCTTTGTGTCAGTTTAGTGTGCGTTCCCCAACTGGACGGAAAGATAGAATTATGTGTCCTGTAATGAAAAGAAATATCCTCCTTTATAATGGGATAAAGTGCTTGGATGCGGATAAATTTCGATTCGTGGATTTACATTAATTCTATAAAGGAACATAGATGCCTAAATAAGGTATATTAGAGTATAGTTTTAGAATAGGAATAGATATTAGTGAAGTGCATTTAACATTGTTTCTATTAGTAGGAATAGTATAGATGTTGGGTGAATCTTCTATCCTATGTCAGAGTGGGTTTTTTCGGAAGCCTTTTCATTTCGGCTGGAGGAAAAGACACTCACATAGGGGAGAAGAGGAAGCAGACACAGATCTCACTAATAAAATGTATCTCAACCAGGTTTCCATACCAGTGCGAGACGTATCAAATAAGAGAATACAGATGGCTGTGGTCCAGATCACTCAGTGTTGATAACCCACAAGAAAGCCCTTTGAAGTAATAAAGCACGACACTTGTGCAGGAAAAAAGAAAGAATAGAAGTCTCACCGGAAGAATTAAGGACGACAGAGAAAGAATAATAAAGATCAGATGAGCTAATGGAAAAGCTCAAATGACTCAATCTCATAGAGTAGCAAAGTGCGTACCAAGAGCATATATCAATTACAAAATATCGAGTGTAGAACTTTTACAGAACACTAATAGAACATTTTAGAATCTCGATGTGTTGTTCCAGAATGGATTAAAGAACGCTATACGAAAACAACGAACATTCATTTTTAGCGGACAGCAAATAGTGAGCGAGTTAAGTACATTGATACTGTGGTGAACATTTTCATTACAAAGAACGGATTTATCTACAGACGCAAGCAGACGGAGCCGTCAGGGTGAGATCGTTCTGTGGTGTCTATATATCGTCCTGTACTTTAGCCGAGAGAAGAGACGAGAGAAAGACACGAAGACTATCTATCTACATCTTATCTAGCAGCCACACCAGAAGAACACTAGCAATTACACAGACAATACCCATCCATACACAAGACATAGTTTTATAAATAAATCTTTATTTAATGTTAAAAAGAACTGTTGTCGGAGTATGTGTTGAGGGAAAACTAGAGAGAGAGTGAAAGAAAGGGATATATGGATGATAAGACAGAAGAGAGGAGTGTAGACAAAAAGTCAGTAACAAATCCCAACAGATAATCAGGTTAAAGATGTGCATGTTGATTCCAATCTCCTCTCGAGGAAATAACAGCACATAAAATGGTGGGAGCAGCGGGATACGTACATACATAATACTCATATGACCTAAAAGCATAAAGAGGCATATGCATAGAGAGAGGTACTTGCATATTGGCACAGGCATAGCGGAGTACCTACATGTTGGGACATACTGATTGGAAGGAATATAAGTATATATTGATGACTTTTAATGGAAGGACGTCCATTGGATATATGGTGCCATTAGATATATGGTAGAAACATTTCATTAATGCTGGTGACTTTGCAGTGAGAAAGTTCCAGACAGAGTGAATGTGGATAGGTGGTAAGACATTACATACCTAGTCACACGGTCACACGTCTACATAAGTCTTTATCCTATATCTCCTCTTGTGGATGAGAGAGTGGTTGTGATGTACGGTGGGGTGGTGTAGATTTATAATATTAGATAGACATAGATAAATGGTATAGGTTCTAGGTGGAATATAATTGTATAGTGAGTACTTCTTTTCTGCCTTGAGGGATCTTTACTCAACTTGCTGACTTATCTGCTGTAACTATGGCAACTCCTAAAGTAACTACAGCAGAACTGAGAGCCAACGGGGAGGAAATTGGGTTAGCTGGTACCGAGCTAACTGATTACATACAAGAAAGAGAGAGAGAGATTCGTAAAGGGGAAAGAGAAGACCGGAAAGCCGAGTTGGAAGTGAGAAGAATAGAGGTGGAGACCAAGAAACTAGAAATGGAACAAGAGGCCAAGAAAATGGACCAGGAGACCAAGCGACTAGAAATGGAACAAGAGGCCAAGAAAATGGACCAGGAGACCAAGAAACTGGAAATGGAACATGAATACCGCTTGAAAGAGTTAGAACTCAAGACACAAACTAAGGGTGAAATAGATGCAGCAGAAGGAAGTTCATCTTCACCTGGAGCAACCTACATGAGTGGACAGGGTTACCAGGCCATGAAGTTTCCCTTAGCGGTCTACGATGAAAGTAAAGAAAAGATATTCCAGTTTTTGGATCGGTTCGAGGCTATGGCAATCGCTATGGGACTAGATAGAACCAGATGGGCTCTTAAAGTATCCCAGTCTTTACGTGGTTCGGGCTACGAGGTCTACACACGCCTACCACCAGGACAGGAAAATCAGTATGAGGAATTGAAGGCAGCTTTGATGAAACATTATGAAGTCACAGCACAAACGTATCGGAAGAAGTTTAGATCGTCTAGACGAGAGCCGGGAGAACTATTCGCCGCCTACAGTCTGAGGCTGAAATCCTATCTACAGAAATGGATGGACTTGGCAGAATTCCAGAGGGATTATGAGAGTCTCGAAGAGATGATGGTGGTAGACCAAATGCGAAAGCAAATGTCGAAACCTCTCAGAACCTTCTTGGGAGAACAAGGGGCGGAACGGATTGATGTGGTGAATAAGCTGGCTGAACGATTCGTGGAAGTACATGGTGAAACTGAGGAACTAAGTACACAAACCAAAGGTCAGGAGAAAACAGAGAAAAAGAAACCTAAAAACTGGGAAGGAGAAAAAGGGGAACCTTATATAAAGCACACAGAGGAGAGTTCAGAGAAGGTGAAGGTAGGAAACCAGAGCACCTCGAATTCTCAAGCGAAACGACAGTGGTCTGAAAAATGGTGTTCATTTTGTAGGGCGGCCTCCCACAACACGAAGGACTGCAGATTGAAACCTAAAAGTTCTTACTTCGCAGCATGCAAAGTGATTCCTACATCGGTGATCACAGACAAGGCTGAGGTCGGCGAAGGAGAAAGGAACAAAAAGGACACAGGGAAACCTAGGAAGGGAACAGAGTGCACTCACTGCCAGTCGACAACACATAATACTGTGGACTGCAGATGCAAGGGCAAACACGCCAATTGCATAACCAACCTCGAGGAATCAAAAGAGGAAGGCAAGGAAACGGTCAAGGAGATGAAAGACACTCAGGACCAAGAGAGACCACCTGTGGTTGAACTTATTGAAGTCAATGGCCAGCAGGTTGCTTGTCTCTATGATACAGGTTTGGATGGGGAAGCGGTGGTGGACGCCAGCTTGGTAAGCCCAGACCAACTTACAGGGGAGACTATAGAAATACAGCCGGCAATGAGGAGTGCTGTTACCATGACGCTGCCAATCGCCAAGGTGGAGATTAAATCCAGGTACGTCACGGGCATTATTCCAGCTGCTGTATTATCTGACTCCTTATTTCCAATGATCATTGGCACGAAATATGTCTTTTTGGGGATGCCCAAACAGCAAGCCCACAAGGGAACAGTAGTCAGTGGATCTCAAGGGAAGGAAAAAGAGGCAGAGACACTATGCGACAACTCAGGGATAGGAGAATTGCATACTGCCCAGAGGCAGGATACTACGTTGCATCCTTGCTACAGGAAGCTGCAAAGAAGTGCTGAGCCACCAGAACGGGGACAGTACTTTCTGAAGAATCAACTACTCTATCGGAGAGCTGGGAGGGGAGATAACCTGCATGAGCAGTGGGTGGTTCCAGAGACCCACCGTCCTCACATTCTTCAGAGTGGACACATCATAGACGAGAATCGACATATGGGTGTCAGAGAGACCTTGCAGCAAATATCCGGCCATTATTGCTGGCCAGGAATGACCGGAGATGTACGCCGGTGGGTGAAGTCTTGTTCGGAGTGCCAGAGAGCACCACCCAACAAGCGAATTAAGAGGAAACTAGCTCTTAAAGTGGAAGACAAAGTGGAAGTGTGGAGTCCAGCAGAGACCAATATACTCCAAGTAGGATGGAAAGGACCTTATCCTGTGGAAAAGGTGGTGTCCAAGAACATCTACAAAATACGGATCGGGGAAGAGAAGAAAAATCTCCCTAGACATCTCATTAGGAAATATGAGGAGAGATCCGGGAGCAAAGCTTCGCACTTTATGGTGATGGCAGCCATTAGGACAAAGGTTACCAGTCCAGACGAAGACCAGAGATCGCCAGTACAACATAGGAGGGCCTATAGGACAGTACGTGATAGGTCAGATTTACCCAACGACAGGAGGAGGGAAATCACAAGTCGGGGAAAGGACAAGAGTGAAAGTTTCACCGGTAACCAAGTTCAGAAGGGGTGGGTAACGTCGGGAAAAGCGAGAATTACCCAGGACTCCAACCAGAGATTGGCTGACCAGATACAACATCGCCCAAGATGGTCCTGGAAGCAAAAGCCCAGGAGGTTTGGGAAAGACGACTCGGTCCGACGAGGACGAGGCGGAACATCCCCAGAGGAAAAGCCGGGGAAAACCAAGAGGACATGGAAGCAGTGTTACAATCAGGATGGGACAATCCGTCTGTATTGTGAGCCGTCGCTGACGCAAGTCGAAAGTAGGTCGACTGAACGTACAGGAGCGAGGAGCCAACACTAGTTTCAGTCGTTAGTAGTATAGTAGGGTGTCAATTAGAGCGCCTACTGGAAAATGAAGTGAGCAAGGTGAGGATCCAATCATATCATCAACACGTGATGTTAATAGCTACTTCGCAGAAGCTCAACGCACGATGGATGTGATGGACGTTGTTGCTGCAACGGGACTTCACAGTGGAATATTTTGGAAAGGAGAATGTAGGAGCAGATTTCTTATCCAGACATCCAGCTCCGGAGGAAGAAGATTAGGATTGTGGATCATGGGAATCAAACCTACAGTGAGAAAGATTCGACGCGGTCTAATCTCTTAAGAGGGGGCCTATGTCGTGAAATGCTGAATGTTAGTGATTCCCAGATCGACGACTGTATACAGCGAATACCCAGGGAGTAGAAGGGTTAATGAAACAGAAGGATAAACACAACGGATTGACCAGCGCATATGTATATAGGTCAAGGCGGGAGAGTCGACTACAATACAAGGGACCTGGAGAGTGGAAAAATTAGTTTGCTACAAAGACAGACAGTATCATGGATCAGTCTATTGCGTTCTGGAGGTAGGGATATACGGAAAAGCCTAGATCAGAAATTTTCCACTGACAAGGGATAATGAAGTCTGAATTTGCTTTGTCCAGCAATGTCAAGGACGATGGGACAAAGATGATCTAAAGAGAGTGGCCACTTCTTTGTGTCAGTTTAGTGTGCGTTCCCCAACTGGACGGAAAGATAGAATTATGTGTCCTGTAATGAAAAGAAATATCCTCCTTTATAATGGGATAAAGTGCTTGGATGCGGATAAATTTCGATTCGTGGATTTACATTAATTCTATAAAGGAACATAGATGCCTAAATAAGGTATATTAGAGTATAGTTTTAGAATAGGAATAGATATTAGTGAAGTGCATTTAACATTGTTTCTATTAGTAGGAATAGTATAGATGTTGGGTGAATCTTCTATCCTATGTCAGAGTGGGTTTTTTCGGAAGCCTTTTCATTTCGGCTGGAGGAAAAGACACTCACATAGGGGAGAAGAGGAAGCAGACACAGATCTCACTAATAAAATGTATCTCAACCAGGTTTCCATACCAGTGCGAGACGTATCAAATAAGAGAATACAGATGGCTGTGGTCCAGATCACTCAGTGTTGATAACCCACAAGAAAGCCCTTTGAAGTAATAAAGCACGACACTTGTGCAGGAAAAAAGAAAGAATAGAAGTCTCACCGGAAGAATTAAGGACGACAGAGAAAGAATAATAAAGATCAGATGAGCTAATGGAAAAGCTCAAATGACTCAATCTCATAGAGTAGCAAAGTGCGTACCAAGAGCATATATCAATTACAAAATATCGAGTGTAGAACTTTTACAGAACACTAATAGAACATTTTAGAATCTCGATGTGTTGTTCCAGAATGGATTAAAGAACGCTATACGAAAACAACGAACATTCATTTTTAGCGGACAGCAAATAGTGAGCGAGTTAAGTACATTGATACTGTGGTGAACATTTTCATTACAAAGAACGGATTTATCTACAGACGCAAGCAGACGGAGCCGTCAGGGTGAGATCGTTCTGTGGTGTCTATATATCGTCCTGTACTTTAGCCGAGAGAAGAGACGAGAGAAAGACACGAAGACTATCTATCTACATCTTATCTAGCAGCCACACCAGAAGAACACTAGCAATTACACAGACAATACCCATCCATACACAAGACATAGTTTTATAAATAAATCTTTTATTTAATGTTAAAAAGAACTGTTGTCGGAGTATGTGTTGAGGGAAAACTAGAGAGAGAGTGAAAGAAAGGGATATATGGATGATAAGACAGAAGAGAGGAGTGTAGACAAAAAGTCAGTAACAAATCCCAACAGATAATCAGGTTAAAGATGTGCATGTTGATTCCAATCTCCTCTCGAGGAAATAACAGCACACTAACCAAGAATAAACCCGAAAAAGTTGTAAACGATGAATGCCTACGAAATGCGTTTGATAAAGTTTTGGCACACTTTTCTGATAAGAATGCACCTAATCTCATCCTTAAATTGCCCAACATTCGTTTACCTTTCAGATTGAGAACAGATGCTAGCTCCATTGCGATCGGTGCAGTCCTATTGCAGGAATACAACGACATTCTGCATCCCGTTTGTTTTCTATCAAGAAAACTAAGGCCCCGAGAGCGGTCTTTGTCCATTCCGCAATTAGAGGCATTGGCCTTAGTAGAAAGTGTCACAAAGCTGTCCAAATATCTTCTAGGACGTCACTTTATCATCGAAACTGACAACAGTCCATTAAGGTATATCAATTCTGCAGTACCATCAAATAACATGATTGCTCGCTGGTCTTTGAAGCTTCAGAATTTCAGTTTTGAAGTTCGCCATATTCCCGGCAGAATGAATACAATCGCCGACCTTTTGTCCCGTTGTCCGACAGACCCAGTAAGCAATGTCTGAGTGCACTGTGTAATATTACACTCAGCCCAACACAGCCACCAATGTGTGAATTTTTCCAGTCACCTACTGTGTAAGGTCTATAAGTAAAGTTGTGATACGGTTTAGAAACCGACATGTATAATATTCTTATTTTAATCAAGTTATGTAATGAGTGTAGTATAATTGTGTAGTGTGTGTTAGAATGAGAACAATATTAATTGTATATAGACACCAACAACAGGGTCACAGACGCTTATCCACTTACCAGAAGCGAACTTTACCATTGTGACACTTGTGGGTGATTTTTTTCACCGTGATATTTTAACATGTGCAAATGTGGACCGAACATTGACTCCTACACCACCTCTGCAGCTAATGTAATCCAAATTGTTCGACGTTTAACATCAGAAATAAGAACAGTCGATCTTTATCCAGAAGTTGTGAACACATCGGAAATAAGAACATTCCATCATAATCCGTTGTGATACTATAACATCAAACACGAACTGTGAGAACATTTTACTATCCGTTCCGAAATAAAACCGGATCATTTGTGTTCAGAAAATGTAACATCAACCAAATTGTGCGTTTCGTATATATTTCCGGTGTAATTTAAAAAGTCTAGCAAAATTAGCAGACGACATACAAAATTTCAAAAATTTATGACACTTGTAAAATCCTTTTGAATCTATAAAATATAATATACCAATTTGGTACTTATTTATTTTGATTAGTGTAATCTTAGAATCATATCTTGATTAATGTATTCATATTGCCGACTTTTTCTCGTCAATATGAAGAAACGTCAAGCAATGACGCTAAGAAATTAAATAATTATTGCAATTTATAGAATTTCTTTATTGTCAAAATTACTTCCCTTGCATTTGTGAATTACATCAAGGGCCATAATTTGAAACATATTCATTAATGTGTATTGTATAGATAGACATTTTGTTGCTCAAATGGTTAACACAGCAGGTAGGCGTCCTCCAAGCATGTCATAGAGCTGCCAACATTGCAAACCAACATAAGAGCTCCTGACCAAATGAGGGCAGAGTTTAAGTGTTTAATACGACTAATACAAAGCCGTATTTCAGTCTGGCTAGATGGTTGTTGCAAAACAATCATATTATTACGTTTTTTTTTCAAAATAGCTGCGAGGTAGATGCGTGAAGCTGGTGCTACTGATCTGACTGGGTATTATTGCGATGGAGGTAACCAGGCATCAGGGGGATGAAACCTGAATTGTGTGAAAAATTGTACTTCATTTGTCATTTCAATGCAACTTACATTTTTTTTTGTATATATTTCTATGCCTTATATGTATTTTCATGCAAAACACTGGGAAAAAGTAGTCTCTGACATGAAATTAACACTACCCCAGTATATACATACATCATGAATGAAAGATGGCATCTTTCATTGAAGTACCCGGGGAGAATGTCAGAGCCTAGCAGCAACATCGTTACGGCGCCCGGCGGACAAGAGTTGTCGCGCTGGCGAGATTCTTACCTGACACGCGACCAGCGCTGACGACAGACGCACGCAAAGCCACGTGACCCCACCAGAGGCAGTGGGCAGTGTGTGTTAATCTCAGACCAAGCTGGGACTGGACATCTGAACGGACGTGTGTGTCGAGAGCAAGGCGTTTTGTGTGAATCTCCGTGGTTGTGAGCTGAACGACTGATATCGTGAGCGTCAGACCTATGAGCTGTATTGTGGTTGTGAGTTGTTATATGTTGTACATTGCTGTAACTATTGTTATGTATTTAACGTGGTAATAAATCCATAGAAATTGTGTTGCTGTGTCTTACGTCGAATCACGTTGTACTTGTACTGTCTCACATGTGTTAGCCAACGAGCCTAATAAAAGATCCTGACAATATATATATATATATATATATATATATATATATATATATATATATATATATATATATATTAGATATATATATATATATATATAATACAAGCACATGCAGTGATTATAATCCACCTTCAGTAAAACCGTGGACGGCTGGTTTAGCGGCTGACTCAGTCATGGGATTATTAATCAGAGTCAGGGATGGACCCTAATATAACTTCTCCTTGATGTTGAACGAGGTGGGGGTAATGGTAGATTCGAAGCAAATTGATTATAATAATAAATGAGTAACCGAATTGATGAAAGCGCTCGTTCTCTCACATCAGGTGTGCTGATGTCGAGGCAGTGGATTCAAGCCCTTCACCGTCCAGTTAGACTAAAATGTTGACTGATCGTCCTTAATTTGGGGACGTAAATTACAAGTACCTCTGTAGACGGTGTAGGTATGTCTGATGGAGAGGGAGACTGGTAATAGGGATAGTTAATAAACACGCACAAATCTGTCCAGCGAACTATGCTTAAATCAGCCACATTTCGGGTATTATATTGAAAGGGTTGGCGAACGAAAAAAACAGAAAAAAAAAAAAAAGAAATGAAGATTGAAACCTACGCGGATAAGAAAGTGTGTGTATCAAAAAATAACAGCACGTGCAGTTAAGCAGAATGTTCCAGAGGTTCTAGTCAGATAAATTATAGGCTAACCAAGTCAGATAAGGTCTATCTATCCCACCCAGTCAGATGGGTTCAATCTGTCCCACTGCCAGCCCAAGAGACAGCCTTCAACCAGGCTCGTGCCTTTGACACGTCCCATTTGCTTCTCTAGTCCGTGACAAAGTTCCCTGATCCTCTCCAGCCAGGATTACTCTCAGCTGCTAGAATCGTAGATTGTTAACCTCATAGACGATGAACCGCTGACCCAGCAGATAGTATACCATCCATCCATCCATCATGTGCCATGCCGGTAAGCGTGGGCGGTCATGTTCTGCCATCTCACTCGATCACCAGAATCGTGGATCAGCTCCGTGTTTCTGTCTCTACCATGCCACAAGGCCAAGCTATCCAGGTACTTGTTTCTAGGTCTTCCTCTTTGTCTGTTACCCTCGATCTTGCTAGTCGTCACCAAGTTCTCCAAATCATTTCTTCTCATAACATGCCCAAATAATTTTGACTGTCTAATGTCTCTAATCAGTTTACGATCTTCATTTGTTTCTTGAAGAACTTGTTCATTGGTCTTTCTGGCTGTCCATGGTATTCTTTGCATTTTCCTCAGAAACCTCATTTCTACAGCCATCAGATGTTTTTCAGCCTGACTGCTCATTGTCCAAGCTTCACACCCATATAAAAGTACAGGTTCTATGTAGCATCTCAAAACTCTTTTTCTAGTTTCAATTGACATCTTCTCATAGTCTCAAACAAAGGACTCCGGTTCTAATCTCTTTTACTGCAAAGAGGTTTTTATCTATCGGAGGTGAGATATAAATCTTTGCCCGCGCACTGCTAAATCACAACACAATATACTTGCTTTCTTTCCGCCTTTCTGTTTATTCTGTCAGTGCATCTGTGTGTTCCTCTGTCGATATTGCTCTAAACAAGGTGGCCTTTACTCCTCCGTTCTCTGACAACCCTCCGACATCAACATTGCCACACGCACGCTTGGAGCTATTTTGATATATGGTGCTAATTCACAATTTCAGATCACTCCGCGCTCCATGGGTGACTTGTTCCATATCAGGTCGATCTCCGTTACTTGCCAGTAAACTTTCCAGTAACCCATTTTAGACATCGTCCACCTGGAAAACCCGGGCCAATGGGATGCGGGAATTAGCGTCTCTAAGTAGATTGGAACACACACACACACACACACACACACACACACACACACACACACACACACTCACACGCACGCACGCGCACACACACGCACGCACGCACGCACACACACCGGACTGGCAGACAAGCGAGCTATTCACTGCGCTATCGCCACCGCTCACAGATATGTCTGTTTAGTCTTTGTCCACTTATGCTGACTTTACTTTCTTCTGTATTTTATAGTTTTTCATTATTTACTAATGTCTGTCTGTCTGTCTGTCTGTCTGTCTGTCTGTCTGTCTGTCTGTCTGTCTGTCTGTCTGTCTGTCTGTCTGTCTGACTGTCTGTCTGTCTTCTGCTTGATGCGAGAGCAATTCCCACAGTATTTTACTGTAACTCATGCGTATTGACGCCGTAGAAGAGTGGCTGCAAGCTCTCTACTCTGACTCGATACATATAAATATCCCACAGATCACAAGCATGTAGTGATATTCTAACCGATCTGACAACAACATATGAAATGGAAAGAATTCTATGAAATGGAAAGAATTCTATGAAATGGGAAGAATTCTATGTGATGGTTAGCACCTTATGAGTTGGAAAGCACTCTATGAGTTGGAAAGCACCCTAAGAGCTGGAAAGCACTCTAAGAGCTGGAGAGCACGCTATGAGCTGGAGAGCACTCTACGAGTTGAGCACTCTGTGAGTAAGAAAGCAGTTTATGCATTGGCGAAAACTCTATAAGATGTAACGCACTAGCTGATGTGGCGAGCACAGACGTGGTGAGCATTCTATGAGCTGGAAAGCACTCGATGACCTGGTGAGCACTCTGTAAGCTAGAACGCACTCTATGAGCTGTAAAGCACTCTAAGAACTAACAGAAGTCTACAAGGTATCAACACTCTAAGAGCGGGAAAGCACTCTATGAGCTGGAAAGCACTCTATGAACTGACAGAACTCTATAAAGTGACACCACTCTATGAGCTGGAAAGCACTCGATGATCTGGTGGGCACCCTGTAAGCTAGAACGCACTCTATGAGCTGTAAAGCACTCTATGAGAAGGAAAGCACTCTATGAGATGGAAAGCAGTCTAAGAACAATCAGAACTCTATAAGGTGACAACACTCTATGAGCTGGAAAGCACTCTATGAACTACCATAACTCTATAAGGTGACAACACTCTATGAGCTGGAAAGCACTCTATGAACTACCATAACTCTATAAGGTGACAACACTCTATGAGCTGGAAAGCACTCTATGAACTACCATAACTCTATAAGGTGACAACACTCTATGAGCTGGAAAGCACTCTATGAACTACCATAACTCTATAAGGTGACAACACTCTATGAGCTGGAAAGCACTCTATGAACTACCATAACTCTATAAGGTGACAACACTCTATGAGCTGGAAAGCACTCTATGAACTACCATAACTCTATAAGGTGACAACACTCTATGAGCTGGAAAGCACTCTATGAACTACCATAACTCTATAAGGTGACAACACTCTATGAGCTGGAAAGCACTCTATGAACTACCATAACTCTATAAGGTGACAACACTCTATGAGCTGGAAAGCACTCGATGAACTGACAGAACTCTATAAGGTGACTACACTCTATGAGCTAAAGACAAACATATAACCGGACAAGTCGTCTACTATTTGTTTAGTATTCGCTCGGTTTGAACCCAAGCGTAGTCCATACTTATGCTACTCCTTCTAATGCACTAGACTGAATTTTGTGTGCGGATTAATTTTCCATATTACTAGTGTACCTCGTCATCAGGCGGTTAGACTTCGAAGTAACTTGTAATTTACATCCCCAAGTCAAGGACGAGAAGTCAACATATTAGCCCAGCTGACTGGTGTTGGGATTTAACCTGCCACCTCAGCGTCAGGACACCGGCAGTTTAAAAATGAGCACTGTTATCTATTCGGCCAAGCTGACCCATCAAGTCCTCTTTATTCTAAAAATGCATTCCAACACAGATACGTGCTTAACTGATTCAATGCCAAATAAAAACGTGGGTTTGGACCATACATGGTACACAATCAAATGAACAACTATTATAATACAAATTTCCGTTCACTGAGCATTGAAATTGTGGACGATACCACGAAACAAAACAAATAACACGATGACCCTAGTATGTCGATATATCGTCCTTCTGTCCAAAGGGGAGGTCACATGTGGCGATATATTATCCCTCGGCATTGAATGGTTAAATTACATATACTAGAACACGCAACAATTAGCCTTTCAGATTTGTACAGGGTGTATTTGTAATGACTGTGCAGTGTTTATAAATATTACCCGTCCAAGTTTTATATTCACCCTTTGTAAAGTGCATGCAACATAATAGATAAATACAAAACTCGGACCGGCAATATTTTCAAACACTGCACCAGTCATTACAAACACACCCTGTATGCTCCCCGTATTGGAAACCCGTAGAGACTGAAATAATCCTCTAGGTATGTTGAAGATTATCTATCCCTCAAACCATGTGTAAATCTAGAGACCCTTTCTCTCGTTGTGTGATGTCTAATCGTGCTCAAGCTCAAAGGTCTAAACGCAGGAGATTTGTGCAGAATGCGGAGATAGCGCCACATACAGATCAAGTATCGATAAGTGATCCGGTGATTGTCCGCGGTGTTTGGGAACGTCTGTGTTAAACCTTCTATAGCCAGCAGCGGTTTGTCGTGTTTATCTGATGACATTGAGAATAGTACCCGCGAATGCATTTTTCGCTTGTTAGTAATTAGCTATTTTACATTCCAGGCAGTTGCTTTCATTGCCATGTTTATATGGCCCAATTTAGGCTATCATCCTCCTCCTCCTCCTCTTACTCCTCCTCTTACTCCTCCTACTCCTCCTCCGCCTCCCCCTCCTCCCCCTCCTCCTCATATGTCTGTCTGTCTGTCTGTCTGTCTTTTCTTTCTTTCTTTCTTTCTTTCTTTCTTTCTTTCTTCTTTCTTTCTTTCTTTCTTTCTTTCTTTCTTTCTTTTCTTTTGCTTTTCTTGTGCTGCTATTGCTACCATCACAACTGTCCAAAAGAAGCTAACATCATCGACATTCTCAAGTCAATTGATTCTAACTGCCAGTTCGTTAAGCTCGCTTGCTGCTTGCCTTATTGTACTAAACGAGTTCTCGAATTCCCTTTGTCGTGTATGTGTGTGTGTGTGTGTGTGTGTGAGAGAGAGAGAGAGAGAGAGAGAGAGAGAGAGAGAGAGAGAGAGAGAAAGGAGAGAGAGAGAGAGAGAGAGAGAGAGAGAGAGAGAGAGAGAGAGAGAGAGAGAGAGAGAGCTTAGACGCTCGCGTGTTATGACATCAAGTATGTGTTTCTTGTCCCCTATTTTCAAAGAGACAAACATCTTTAGTTTATCTTCTTCTCTTCTTGTGCCTTCCGTCTCCCAACACAAGACAAACCCTTATAGAATTGTCCATTCAGGGTTGCATTTTGCAAACTAAGTTTTCTACTGTATACAATAGCCTGCTTCATATATAAAAAGTTAGTTGCATATCCATTACGGACGTAGCAGTCAACCCGAACATTTTGGCTGTTCGTGATTCCTGGGCAAGTTTACGTTCAGTAGTTTTCCATGGGTTTCTCAACGACCGGCACCATTACCATTTCATAAATACCGACCCTCATTAGTGGCGTCCTACAACATTCATGGTAGTTATATTTTTCCTTTGCTTGCTTCAAACTCAAGCGTATTTCATACAAGTGCTACTACTTATAGAATTCTGGACTGATTTTTGCGTGTGGATTAGCTTTCGCTATTACTAGTGTCCCTCGCCATCAAGAGAACCCACTCTTACTTCCGAGGTACGGTCCCCCAGCCAAGGACGAGAGGTCAATATTTGAGTACAATTGACAGGTGTAGGGGTTGAACTCGCTAACCCAACATCAGCACACCGGATGTTTAAGAACGAGCGCATGTATCCATTTGGCCATGATGACTTCCTCATGGTAGGCTATAGTGTTACTGTTCTTTTACTCCCTTATGGACCCTCGCAACACATATTCTACTCATAGACGGACTTTTCTTTTCATGGCTTTTCTTTAATTTGGTTTTCCCCGAAGAACTCTCCAGGTCGATTAGAACTTCCCCCCAGACTTTATTGCGGAAGTGATGTAGCCAAACCCGCTTAACCCTTCTCATGCATGATAAGGTAGAATACTGATCATCATCATGTGCCAAGGCGATAAGCGGGGGCGGTCATGTTTCGCCATCTCACAGAGAGTCATGATCAGCTCAGTGTTCTTGTCCCTACCATACGATGTGGAAACGTCATTCATTTACTTTCAGCCTTCCTCTTGTTCTTTTTCCATTAATCTTAAAATTAAAATACTGCTGACGTTTTCTGCCTTTTCCGAACATTATCACTTGTTTTGTAGTCATTTCTCTTAAAGGAACAGTTAATTAAGCAGATTGGCTTCTTTGTAGAAACAATGCCACAATCAGTCTCCAGTGTGATCAATCATCCTTCCTGATCCCTGCTGTGGGTTGTAGTTAGTATGCCTTTTGTAAGCACAATGTAACATGTAGCCTATCTATCAAGACGGACAGGTGCCAGTGAACTCACTGGCTTGCAAAAATGGCGGCCTGATATTCGAACCTCAGCTGAGATAGTATCATTCTCCGACTGCTTGCATTTGTAAAATGGTTGTAAAATTATTGTAAACTGATTGCAAAATGGGTGAGACAGGCGATGACGGACAAAATCAAATTGAATGTGATGTTAATTTACATAGACACAACAAAACAATCTTTGACATAGATCCAACAGAACAATCTTTGACATGGACACAACAGAACAATCTTTGACATGGACACAACAGTAGTCTACAGAACTATTTTTGTCATGGACACAACAGTAAAATCTTTGACAGAGACACAATAGAATAGTCAATTACAAAACAACCCCCCCCCCCCCCCCCCCCCCAAAAAAAAAAAAAAAAATGAAAACTTACACAGAAGACACTACTGCATCGTCAACAAGGAGATTCACAGAATTACTACGGACATTTATTGCGAAGGGAATTTTCTACGATCATTGAGATAAAGTTGATCTCTTTACGCCTCTAACGAACATGTCAGCAAAAAAGGATAACCGTGTGTATCGCCCGGGAAGATCTGGAATTGAAACAAGTAACTGATTCATGTTGACAAGTCTTTGAACAGCCCAACTACCACTCTGTTTAATGCAGATGTAAAACCGAGCAATAAACACAGTGATTTGCCTTAAAAAACAGAAATGATCGGTATCATTAAATAACGATCACCTCGATTACCGACCTTCTAAAGAAGCTGGCTTTGAAGACAGGAATAGAACATCGGTTTTTGAAAGTCAGGATACTGATTAAAAGCATTCCCGTTTACAAGAACTATCTTCAAAAAGAGGCGGACTTGATGTTAAAGAGTGGTTGTAAATTATTCACATGTAAATCAAAGCAACGATCACACAAAAATGAACATGTCTGAGGTTCGTCGTTTTGCGTTTTGTGAATGCGACCACGGCAAGTGTTTCGTGTTTTATTGGCGGCATTCACCAGATCAATCACGTGCCGACTCCACAATGATGGTTCGCTGAAGGATCGCAACGATTTATATCTATCAATATGGTGGTATGCACTGAACTACAGCCGTATGTCCACTTCTAGATGTGATCTTCCCATGTGATCGCTGCCTACATCTTACTCGGCTGCTTTCGATCCCCTCCCCCACTTCCAAGTTAGTGTTTATGCGAATATTATGAGGCAAACTTATTTGGTTTGTCTTTATTTATATATTTGCACAGACAGACAGACAGACAGACAGACAGACAGACAGACAGACGGACTGACGGATGGACGGACGGACGGATAGATAGATAGATGGATAGATAGATAGATAGATAGATAGATAGATAGATAGATAGATAGATAGATAGATAGATAGATAGATGGGTAGATGGATGGATGGATGGAATGAAAGATAGATAGATAGATAGATAGATAGATAGATAGATAGATAGATAGATAGATAGATAGATAGATAGATAGATAGATAGATAGATAGATAGATGTGTAGAAGGGTAGATGGGTGGATGGATGGATTGAAAGATAGATGGGTAGATGGATGGATGGATATATAGATGGATAGATAGGGTAGTTAGTTGGATGGATGGATAGATAGATGGATGGATGGAAGGATGGATGGATAGACTGATATTAATACTAATACAAGACCCATGACTTGACGGTACCTGACACAGAAGAAGTGACAAAAGATGGAGAAACTTCACCGAGAGTAATGTTCTTCAAAGAATCTACTGTCCTCCAATGCTGCTATACCAAAATTCCAACTGTCTTCGTTCTGCAACCTAATCCCTGACTTGTGTGGCACTGCAATGACTGTACAAATATACAATGTAACAACTTCCCCTTCTTCTTTCGCTATTGCTAATAACCTCTGTACGTTGATAGCCATTATCGTGAACTGGCAATAGCTGGATTATGGACAATAACTGTTGAAACGACAATTAGGGGAGATCATTGGCAACAGTTATGGCGTGGTGTAGAGAGTTGATATCTGTGGCCAAAGTTGTGGCTGGAAACAATGAAATGGCTACCAAGCTGCTTGCTAATGGACATTAGGACAGCCGCAGGATGAATGTAATGCCCAGAATAAATTACTTTAATGTACATAAAGACCAGCGAAGAAGGGGAAGGGGAAATTACTGCAACTATAGCCACGGAGGAAATGACAGCAAAATGTACATAAAACAACATAGATTTAGGTAAAATGTTAGCGCTGGAAACCAAATATCTCCAGTAATATATGTTTATAGTCGCCGTTTCTCTTATAATAGCCCATGAAAGTTGATTCTAGTGCCCATTACTATCATCAAGCGAAACGTGGGAATCATTGATTTAAGAGATGGCAGAGGGTTTCAAAGGGGCATTGACGGAACTATTAGAATTCGGCATCGTTATTATAACACTGACTGTTATCGACAATCTTGACTTGTAGACAATAACAATAACAGTTTCCAGCTTCGTTTATAAGGCAGTCTTGGCGCGAGACTTTAGTCAAAGCGTGAACACTTGTTCTGGAGCGAATACATCTCAGTGTTGGACTACTGGTCTATCTTCTGGGAGTTTCTTGTGTTTTCTGTAATAAGATTTGCGTGATGTTCACGCGGTATTTCAAGTTGTGGGATTATTTATGTGATATATCACATTGTGTGATATAGTATATTATTTATATTAACAATATATCATCGATGTGTTCAAACGACTTGTTCCAACACAGTGCACAAATTTATGGGATGTGTTCTGCTGAGGATTTGGTAGTTTCTGAAAGACGGGTGATTGTGTTTGTGACTGATAATTACAAGCGTCTATGACAACAGGTAAATGTTTATTTAAACTGTTATCAGTTGTATTGTGTTTTGTCACACTAAAGTTATGTCATATTGTCTGCAGGCAGTTTTGTAGACTTTCATATATACTTGACAATATATATCAAAGTAAATTTATGCCATATTTTCTGTCGACTGTTAGATAAACTTGGCAATAGAATATCACAGTAAAGTCATACCACATTGTGTGTACGCACTTCTGCAGACTTTAATGTATACTTGGCAATATATATCATAGTAAAGTCATACCACATTGTCTGTACGCACTTCTGCAGACTTTAATGTATATTTGGCAATATATATCATAATAAAGTCATGCCATGTTTTCTGTGCGCAGATTTGTTAATTGTTAGATAAGCATGGCAATAGGATATCACAGTAAAGTCATGCCATATGGTCTGTACGCACTTCTGCAGACTTTAATGTACACTTGGCAATATATATCAAAGTAAAGTCATGCCACTTTGTACGCAGTTTTGTAGACTATTAGATAAACTTGGCAATAGAATATCATAGTAAAGTCATGCCATATTGTCTGTACGCAGTTTTGTAGACTGTCATATGCACGTAACAATAGGATATCATAGTAAAGTCATGCCTTAGTTTCTGTACGCAGTTGTGCAGTATTTGTGCTAGATTCGAGGTCTTCGTGGGCGCAGGGTTTAATACTCTCGCGCTTACACTTCCGGTGTACTGATGAAGGGCAGTTGGTTCAATGATTACACCGGTCAGCTGGCCATTAACACTCACTTCTCGTTCAGAAAGCAATGGCAAACTACTGAATGTAAATTGTCCAGAACATCAAACTGGGGTTGGGGTTGATCACAAGGTCCTGCAGAGGACATGCGACATTTTAAAATGCAAAAGTTGTGTGTGTGTGTGTGTGTGTGTGTGTGTGTCTAGGGGTGTGTGTGTGGGTGTGTGTTTGTGTGTGGGGAGGGGAGAGGTAAACTTTGAGCCTTTGTCACAGATAGACCAGGTAGGAGTTACTGTGTGGAAATTTAACAAATTAGGAACGCGACGATTGTTATATCCTCCTCTCTGAACCCTGGGTAGTGAATCGGGCGCCTAGTTTTCTCAAATAATGACGTCAATTTAGAAAAACAGACTACATGTTCATCATCATGCTCCAATGCAGATAAGCGTAGGCGATTATGTTTCGCCATCTCACTCGATCACCAGAGTCGTGGATCAGCTCAGTGTTCTTGTCTGGACCATACCACGTGGCAAAGCCACCCAGGTATTTACTTATCTGCCTAGCCCCTCAGTCTTTTCAGATGTCAAAAGTTCTCCAATTTATTCATTCTCATAGTGTGTCCAAAAATTTAATGTATGGCTCTACACAGCTAGGAATTCTGTGGTAAGTAGGAACATTTTTTCTAATTTTAATTTTCTCTTAATTGCTTAAATGTTTTCATGTTTTTATTCTTCTGGTCCTGCCGTCACATGTTAATGTAGTCACGGGAGATCTTCTCCGTGACTGTGTTGTGTTTTGTGTATGCGTTTGTTTGCTGATGAAGGCTAATCGCCGCACCGTCCTGTATGTGTCGTAATTCTGTTATGTAAAGGTGCACTATTTTGTGTCATTTTATATTGTTTACATTTTCACAGCTTTGCCGTAGTTCCACTAAATTTTATTCATATTTTTACAATGTGTTTTACAGGACATTAAGTCTACCCCAGCATTTGTTTATGACGGTTTGTGATTCACCAGCTAAGTTTACGTTCAGTAGTCTGTCATTGCTGAACGACTGACGCTCATACCATAATATGAAAATCAGCGCAAGGCGGTCAGCTTTCAAATCGCCTGCAGCTGTGTTTCGAACGCGGTGTGCGGGATTGCGAATCGCATTCGCAACTCCTCCGCTGAGACGGTGAATATCATGTAGGTCTTAATATATGCACGTATGTTGTCTTGTGCAAAGTCAAATCGCTGTTTAACAACTAGAGGAGGGACATGTGACTAAAACACACCCCAGCCTTTGTATTTTGGCACAAAACAAACATTTATAACAACAGCCCTGAATACATTATTTTCAGCAATTAATTGACAAGAGACGATAAGCGAAGGACAGGCAGGAGTAACGTGTGTATGTGCTTCTTGTTTGTGTGCTCGCTCGCTCGCTTTGAACTCAAACGTAGTCCATACACACAACTTCTAGTAGTGTCGGACTGAATTTTGCCTGTGGATTAGCTTTCCCTATTAACAATGTCCCTTGCCATAAGGCGAACAAATTCCGAATTCAGAGGTACTTGTAATTAACGTCCCTAATTCAAGAACAATAGGTCAACAATTTAGCCCAACTGTCAGTTGTAGGGGTTGAACCCCTTACCTCGGCGTCAGCACACCGGATGTTTAAGAACACGCGTTCTCATCCATTCGACAATGAAGACCCACGTGTGTGTGTGTGTGTGTGTGTGTGTGTGTGTGTGTGTGTGTGTGTGTGTGTGTGTGTATGTATTCAAACTGTTTTCCAGTTTTCAATAAATGTTTTAGTAACGTTAACCTGTCACTTCCGGGCGGTGAGTTAATGTACTCATTCATTCATTCATTCATTCATTCAGTAGCATGTCCCTTGCAGAATCTCACTTCCACAACAACCTTCCGGAAAACATCTCGGTCATAAGGAAGATGTCCCGTAGTTAATGTACTAGCAATGTTAACTGTTCACTCTGGGGCAGTGAGTTCATGTACTAGTAATGTTAACTGTTGACTCTGGGGCGGTGAGTTCATGTACTAGTAATGTTAACAGTTCACTCTGGGGCGGTGAGTTCATTTACTAGTAATGCTAATTGTTCACTCCCGAGCGGTGAGTTCATGTACTAGTAATGTTAACTGTTCACTCTGGGGCGGTGAGTTCATGTACTAGTAATGTTAACTGTTCACTCTGGGGCGGTGAGTTCATGTACTAGTAATGTTAACTGTTGACTCTGGGGCGGTGAGTTCATGTACTAGTAATGTTAACTGTTGACTCTGGGGCGGTGAGTTCATGTACTAGTAATGTTAACTGTTGACTCTGGGGCGGTGAGTTCATGTACTAGTAATGTTAACTGTTGACTCTGGGGCGGTGAGTTCATGTACTAGTAATGTTAACTGTTCACTCTGGGGCGGTGAGTTCATGTACTAGTAATGTTAACAGTTCACTCTGGGGCGGTGAGTTCATGTACTAGTAATGTTAACAGTTCACGCTGGGGCGGTGAGTTCATGTACTAGTAATGTTAACAGTTCACTCTGGGGCGGTGAGTTCATGTACTAGTAATGTTAACTGTTGACTCTGGGGCGGTGAGTTCATGTACTAGTAATGTTAACTGTTCACTCTGGGGCGGTGAGTTCATGTACTAGTAATGTTAACTGTTCACTCTGGGGCGGTGAGTTCATGTACAATTAATGTTAACTGTTCACTCTGGGGCGGTGAGTTCATGTACTAGTAATGTTAACTGTTCACTCGCGGACAATGTCCAGGCAGTGAGTTAAAGCAAAAGTGTGTGTTTAATGAAGGTTAATCACCTCCTAAGAGTGAAGGAATTAAAATAACACACATCACTGAAACATTTAAAGTAACGCCTGAAGCATTTAAAGTAACGCCTAGGACACAGTAAGGCATGGACACACACAGAAGCGAAACCCCACTTTATGAGATAACAACAGCCACTGTTTATGCCATTTAAAAGCAAGGGCGGAGTCAGCTGATGTGACATCCCTCTTGTGACCCAGGTTTTCCAGGTAGTAATCCTGCTGGGATGTTTACATAATAATTAACTCCAGGATTAATTAATTAACTCCTGTCTGTACGGTTGAGAGAGAGAGAGAGAGAGAGAGAGAGAGAGAGAGAGAGAGAGAGAGAGAGAGAGAGAGAGAGAGAGAGAGAGAGAGAGAGAGAGAGACTGGGAGACTTAGATTTAACTCCAATATCGGATGCATTCGCTTTCAGGTCGTCTATGTCCTGCAAAGGGCTTGTAGATCTCTGAGGTTGATGCTTTGCTACCGAAAAGACACGAAAGAACAATCCCCAAGGGCGATGTCTTGCAGAAGAAATCACTTCTTCTTTTCAAGTCCAGTAATAGTGGACTAGACCCAAGGTCTTCTCGGATCAAATGCAAAATCGCTGCTAGTTCAAATTCAAAATGCAAAACAAAATATTCTCTTCACAGTCACCATTAACAAAATATTTCACACAAATAGATGGCTCAGATATATCGAAGCATTATCTATTAGGCCGGTGGTTCTCAAAATTTTTTGGCCCGTGCCCCCTTCACCATATTTTCAAAACGTCATTGTCTCTCCCCCCCCCCCCTTTCCTTTTCGTATTTCCTACATAAAAATTTGTCCCGTGCCCCCCTTCACATCTTCAGAACGTCATCCCCCCCCCCTTTCTTATTTCCTACCTAAAATCCCCCCCCCCCCCTTTTTACACAGTATATGTATTAATGGAAGATAAATTTAATAGCACATACTAAAACAAGCCATAGGGGATGGACTCCCTGTGGTCAGATTAGTGTCCTAAACCTGCGACTGGCCTAGCAAGCCGGCAGGGGATCTTCATACTGCTCGTAGAAAAACTAAGAAGTACTATAACTAAAGAGGAACAAACAGCAACAATTCACCTAAACGAACATCCCTTGAAACAAGTAAAGAGCTTCAAGTACCTAGGAAGTATAATATCATCAAATGGCAGATCAGAAGACGAGATCGAAAATAGGTGAAATAAGGCAAATCAACTCATTGGACAAATGGCACCAATACTGAAGAACAAACATGTATCAATAACTACTAAGAAAGCACTTTACAACACAATCTTCCTACCAACTCTGTGCTACCAATGCCAAACCTGGACAATGACAGAAAAAGAGAAAAGAAAAATCACAACAACAGAAATGAGGTTCCTGAGAAGAATACTCAACGTATCAAGAAGAGATAAGATCAGAAATGAAGAAATCAGGACTAAAGTGGGGGTTAAAGCTGCTCTAGATTTTATTAGAAAGCAGCAAGTCAAATGGTTTGGCCATGCAAGTAGGCTACCAGTCAACAGCATGCCACAACAAGCAATGCTGTACAGACCAGATGGAAACAGAGGAAGAGGCCGACCACGTAAACGTTGGACGGAGGGAATAACAGAATCCATGGGAATGTCGATATACGAAGCCCATAACTGGGCACTCTCACGAAGTTTATACTTCACCTCGACACCGCAAGGTACAAGAGGAACATGATGAGATGAGATGATGAGACTAAAACAAGTCTAGACGTCCACATAAAAAGTGATTTGTGGGTCTACTTACTTTATAAAATGAATTTTAGAAGGGTGATATGTACAGAACCGTAAAGTATGAAGGGAAAAACAATATCAAATAATCGGTTCTTGTATTAACGCGATCTTGAAATAATCTTAATTCCCCCTGGAAACCCTAAAATCCCCCCCCCCCCGGAGGGGGGGGGGATTCTCCACCGGTTGAGAACCAATCTATTAGACGATTCCAACCGTTGCTATGTAACAGAAGGATTTCCTCTTAAGTGTTAGACTTCCGTGGGGCTAACGTTCTCTACCTTCGAACAGTATCAACTACTAAGGTTTATATCTCACCCAAGGTATTACTTGTGTCTATTTCATATGATATATACCTCTACAGTATGCCCCTGACGAGATGCAGCGAAATATGGCAGGCAAGAAATTGTGCAATTTTTTTTTTTAATGGCATCTGTGTTTTACATTAAATTCGAAAATCCACCCTCAAAACGAACATTTTTAGCATGTGTGCCTCAGAATCCTGACTGGCGCTACTGAGTTCATGCTCTGTGTTCCTTTTCTGTTTTCATTCAGCAACATACAATGCAGACACAAATGACTCGTTATTTGATATCTTCGGTTTAACTCCTTCTCTTTCACCCACTTGTTACATTGATACACTTTAACCCGTGTGTTGTCGGCCTTATACCGTGGACTGTCCCCCGGGAAGGTCAACCTGGTCAACAATTGTTTGAAGAAGTCGAATGTGTCGGCCGAATGGTACACACATGTGCAGCTCTGTTGTAAACAGGCACAACGCAATTAGCTCCAAAACAACATTCCGGACGAACGCAGCACAAGAAGAAAACAAGTCCTGACTACTGTATTCCACCATGCATTCGAACAGAGGCTGGCATGTTCCAGAACCCCAAGAACTATGCCGGAGGTAGCGCATCTGTCGGCAGGGTCACCCTTTTCGAGCAAGTCAAGGGGTAGGAGCCACTTGAAAATAGACTAAATTTATGCAGTCTTGTAGGTAGACTGGGAACAGTGAAAAGCTAGGAAAGGAAAGCCCGGAAAACAAATGCTTGTCAAAGTCGGATTACTGAGCCACAGCCTTGACGAAACAGTGCAGCACAATTCACTTGATGACAATGAAGATGCTGATGATCATGTTAATGCTTGCTTGTGTTCGCTGGCTGTAAACTCCAGCGTGAAGTCCTGTATGTCGGATGAAGGCATCCTGTTGTCCAACATCAGTCTGATGTCATACCGGACCTGAGGTTTTGCGTGAGTATCCGTTGTCCCATGTCTGGCTTATTGGTGAGCAGACTGGTGGTTCCTCGCCGTACAGGCAGACACTCTCCGACTTCAG
>JACEFZ010014624.1:35000-39776 GCA_014155875.1 Cepaea nemoralis
CCACAGGTGTACAGAAAGCATCCACAGGTGCACAGAAAGAACCCACAGGTGTAAAGAAAGCACCCACATGTGTAAAGAAAGCACCCATAGGTTAAAGAAAGCAACCGCATTTTGATATATTTTCGCAAGCTGTCAACGTCGCTGTGAATATTCCCCACTTCTAAAATCCTAGTTCTACACTACAAACTCATTTTACAACATACGAACCAACAGCGACATTGCGCGGAAGACAAGATGAAAGAAGGCTTGGGATTGGCTGCGACGCCACAGACTAAGCAGGACTTTTTTGTGTGTGTGCATATCCTTTACAGGACATTGCTGTCAACACCAGCTATCTTTCAGCTGTCAGTTGATTTATTGGCAAGATTACGCTCAGTAGTTTGCCATTGCTTTCTGAGCGGCCGGCTCACATACCCCGTAAGTTACCGAAGCGATTCGAACCACTGCTGATTCTTACCGTCATCACGTTACCCACGAGAGTATACGAGATTACGGAGAAAAGTCATAACCTCTAAGCCACGAAGCCGGCCTAAGCAGGACTACACGGTGATAAATACGGCACACAAGGCGGAAACTGTCTGTTCTTTTCACCAATCTCAGATATCGGAAGGAGTGAGAGTGAAATCAAACTCATGTAGGACAAAAAAAGAAAAGCACCAGCCTACGACATCACATTTGGAAAACCGAATCCAAGGTCAGATTCTGAAACCTGTCTGGAAGTGTTTGAAAGCATTCGATTAGAATGAAGGTAGTGGATACAACCATATAGATCCAGACCTGACTTTGGTGATAGAAGCAACTTTGATAATTGCTCTGTGAGAAAGTGGGGCAGAAACCTATCCACCTGCAAAAGTTCTATTTTCCTTATAGGAGAGGTACAATTTATTTAGCATAATTTACCCGCCAAAATGGAAAAATCTAGAGCCAACTCAGTGATTCTAAAAACCTGGAAAGAACAACACACTGAAGCTTAATATATATATATATATATATATATATATATATATATATATATATATATATATATATATATATATATATATATATATATATATATATATATATATATATATAAAAGACGATGTATGTATGTATGCATGTAGCGATGTATTTGATGCGTTTGATAACGGTCCATCCCGTGCAGAAAACTGTCATAGTTTGTTAGTGTACAATCAGCTATTTACTTACTAAAATTTAACATTTAAATTTACATTACATTTATATATAGCGAGGAGACTTAACTTAAGAAACGTTATTTCAAGGGGCATAACTTTTAATAGCATTGCTATATATTTTATATATAGATTGTTGCATTGTTTTCAAAGATTTATAAACTCTTTGTCTACAGTTATTTACAGACACATGAGTTATAATAAATAGTGATATAATATTTAAGGCATTTTCAAAGTTTTCATTAAAAAAATGCATCTATTTAAATAGCGAAAATTTTCTAACTCATCTTTTTATGTTTAAAGAAGCTATCTACAGTCATGTAGGTGATTAAAAACAGTTTTTATTAAAAATAATGGATGGTGTGTGGAAGGACATTCTTAAGTTATTTTTTTTGTGTTATATGAATTTAATGAGACGCTCCCCGCCATGAGCTGGGCGAAGCCGCGCCGGGTCAGATAGATAGATAGACAGACAGACAAATAGTCGGGAACGGGAGCTTATATGACTACTTATATGAATTAAATGAGATGCTCCCCACCAGAGGCTGGGCGGAAGCCGGGCAGGGTCAGACAGACAGACAGACAGACAGGCAGAAAGACAGACAGACAGACAGACAGATAGTCGGGAACAGGAGCTTATATGACAACTTATATGAATTAAATGAGATGCTCCCCACCAGAGGCTGGGCGAAGCCGGGCCGGGTCAGACAGACAGACAGACAGTCAGACAGACAGACAGAAAGACAGTTGGGAACGGGAGCTTATATGACTACTTATAAGAATTAAATGAGATGCTCCCCACCACGGACTGGGTGAAGCCGGGCCGGGTCAGACAGACAGACAGACAAACAGACAGATAGTCGGGAACGGGAAATTATATGAATACTTATATGAATTAAATGAGATGCTCCCCACCAGAGGCTGGGTGAAGCCGGGCCGGGTCAGACAGACAGACAGACAGACAGACAGACAGACAGTCGTGAACGGGAGCTTATATGACTACTTATATGAATTAAATGAGATGCTCCCCACCAGGGACTGGGTGAAGCCGGGCCGGGTCAGACAGACAGACAGACAGACAGACAGACAGACAGACAGATAGACAGACAGACAGACAGGCAGACAGACAGACAGATCCCCGCCAGGGTCTGGGCGAAGCCGGCCGGGTCAGCTAGTGTGTGTGTGTCTATATATATATATATATATATATATATATATATATATATATATATATATATATATATATATATATATATATATATATAAATGATATATATATATCATGTGCCATGCCGGAAAGCGTGGGCGGTCATGACTCGCCATTTTACTCGATCACCAGTGTCGTGGATCAGCTCAGTGTTCCTGTCTCGTCCATGCCATGTGGCCAAGCCATCCAGGTATTTTCCTCTCGGTCTTCCTCTTGGTCTGTTCCCCTCGATCTTGCCAGTTGTCACTAAGTTCTCCAATCCATTTCTTCTCATAACATGTCCAAAAAATTTTGACTGTCTACGTCTAATTTCTCTAATCAGTTTACGATGTTCATTTGTCTCCTGTAGTACTTGGTCATTGGTTTTTCTGTCTGTCCATGGTATTCTTTGCATTTCCTCAGAAACCACATTTCTGCAGCCATCAGATGCTTTTCAGCTTGACTGCTCATTGTCCAAGTTTCACATCCATACAAAAGAACAGGCTCTATGTATCCCCTCAACACTCTTTTTCTCGTTTCAATTGACATCTTTTTATTGATCAGAATGTTTTTCATCTTGCTAAAGGCTACTTTCGCCATGGCGATTCTTGTTCTAATCTCTTCAAGGCATCTCCCATCAGATGTTATAACTGTTCCAAGATAATTGTACCGATTCACTTGTTGAAGAATATTTCCATTTACTTGTATATTACATTGTGGCACTTCTTCCTTCCTACTGACGACCATAACCTGAGTCTTTTTACAATTTAATTCTAACCCCAGTTGCTCACTGTGTACAACAACCGCATCTACTAATTGTTGCAGGTCCTGCGCATTGTCTGCAATTAATACTGTATCATCTGCATATCTAATGTTATTGATGTTTCGTCCTCCAATGCTGATTCCATTTATATCCTCTACATTTCTGAAAATATTTTCACTGTACAGGGAAAAAAGATCTGGAGACATCACACATCCCTGCCTAACACCTCTCTTAATTGGCTGATACTGACCCACTTCATTATCAATCCTTATTGCAGCTTGTTGTTTCCAATATATGTTTTTTATAAGTCTAATGTCTTTCCCATCAATTTGTAGCTCTGCAAGCATATCCACCATGCTGACATGTCTAGCGCTATCAAAAGCCTTTGTATCTTATATATAAAAGGCGATCTCCGTTTGTCTGTATGTCCCTATGTCCTTTATGCGCTCGCGAACGGCCCATCCGATTCAGATGAAATTTTCTACACGTCTTCCTTTCATTCCAGCGCAGCCCACTGTCATATTTTTTTAGTGCGAAATCGGCTGCTTACCCAATATTATTTCATTTTTCATTTTTCATTATAATTTCATATATCTCAGGGGACTTAACTCTGTAAAAGTTATTTCAAGGAGCATAACATTTCTGTATAATTTATAGTCATATTGGGGCATCGTTTTCAAAGATTTATAAACTCTTTGTCCATAGTTATGTACCGGCATATGAGTTATAATAAATAATGATACAATCTGTAAGGCATTTTCAAAGTTTTCATAAAAATAATGCATAATGCATAACATTGTAACTCATGTTTTTTTGCTTAAAGAATGAATAAATAATAGTTACCTCATCTCTATCAAGTTTGAAGATTTTATATTTCTTTACACTGTCGCCAACTCTAAGAAGACATGGAACAACTTCAGCCATTATTAAATCTACAGGCATATGCGTTATATTCCTCCTCCTCCTCTCCCCTCCTCCACCTCCTACCCTCTTCCTCTTCTCCTCCCCCTCCTCCCTCTCCCTCCTCCATCCTCCTCTTCTCTCTTTCTCCTCCTCCTCCCTCTTCCTCCTCCCAGCTCCTACTCCTCCTTTTTCTGCTTCTTCTGCTGCTGCTTCCGCTGCTCCATTTACCCAAGTTAATTGTTGGGGAAGATGTAAAGATCTTTCAAGTGCTCTTTCTAATGCTTTTTGTAAGTTGGTCTTCGTTTATCTAAGGTTGTTCTAACTGCAACCAATAAATGATTAGACAGACAGACAGACAGACAGACTGGGCGATGCCGGGCCGGGTCAGACAGACAGACAGACAGACAGACAGATAGTCGGTAACGGGAACGGGAACTTATATGACTACTTATATGAATTAAATGAGATGCTCCCCACCAAGGACTGGGCGATGCCGGGCCGGGTCAGACAGACAGACAGACAGACAGACAGACAGTCGGTCGGTAACGGGAACTTATATGACTACTTATATGAATTAAATGAGATGCTCCCCACCAAGGACTGGGCGATGCCGGGCCGGGTCAGACAAACAGACAGCAGCGAAAGACAGTCGGTAAAAAAGGGTTTTTTTTTTGGTTTTGAAAATAATTGGAACTTAAAAAAGGAACTTTTTTTTTTTTTTTTTGGGAATTTGGATCCCCCCTTTGTACTTT